>PVJN01014227.1:0-47084 GCA_004026805.1 Lasiurus borealis
TGATGTGCACTGACCACTAGGGGGCAGATGCTCAATGCAGGGGTTGCCCCCTGGTGGTCAGTGCACTTCCACAGCCAACCTCCACAGCCAACCAATCTCCTTTGGCTGGCCAACCTCTCCTGGTCCCTCCCCTGGCTAGAAGGTCCCCCACTGGCCCTGATGTGGGTGGCTGGCCAGACAACCTTCTGCAGTCCCTCCCCAAAGCTGGCTGGCCTCCCAGAACAGCCCCAATAACCTGTCTAGGCAAAGAGACCCCACCTGTGAACAAATTTGTGCACCAGGTTTGTAGTTGAAAATAAGATTAAAGTCCTTCTTGAACAGGTCCCCAGGTTCAAACAAGCCATTTTATGCATTTTATTTTAATCTGTTACCTTCTCTCTACCTATTGTGTTATGTTATTGTGAACACATACATATCATATGCCATCAAATCCGATCTTAACTAACAAAGCGAATTGCTTCCCATACAATATGCAGTGAATCTTTAAATGAACTCTGTATTTCTCTCATGAGTCTTTTATAATATGTTCAGGTATCTTTCTATTATGCTTTAGTACCAGTTTTATAAAATTATCCCTGGGAACTTTATAGCTATTGTTATGATTGTGAATACATATATTTATTTCTTTGATATTTTCCTTCTGTTAAAGTAGTTAATATTACTTGGAGTGTACCAGTGGTTGTGTTGCTTCGACTTGGCCTTTCAACATAGTATTAAGTAGAAATTGTGATAGCAGTATCCTATCTAATAAAAGAGTAATATGAAAATTGACCATATCTCCACTACACTCACAAACCCCTCGCCCACGCCACCACATGCCTCAAAGGAACACCCACCCTGATCTAGGACACCTTCAGGGCAAAACAGGTGGCCCCCACCCATGCACCAGGCCTCTATCCTTTCTAATAAAATAGTAATATGCAGATTGACCATCACTCCAACATACAAGATGACTACCCGCATGTGGTCACAAGATCCTGCCCCCATGTGGATACAAGATGGCCACCACAAGATGGCCAGCAGGGGAGGACAGTTGGGAGGTTCCAGGCCTGCAAGGGAGGGCAGTTAGGAGTGATCAAGCCTGTGGGAGAGGGCAGTTAGGGGTGACCAGGCTGGCAGAGAAGGAAGTTGGGAGTGACCTAGCCTACAGGGAAGGGCAGTGAGGGAAACCCAGGCCCACAGGGTAGGGCAGTTAGGGGCAAACAGGCTGGCAGGAGAGTAGTTGGGCATCAATCAGGCTGGCAGGGGAGTGGTTAGGGGATGATCAGGCTGGCAGGCAGAAATGGTTAAGGGCAATCGGGAAATCAGGCAGTGAGCAGTTGAGAGCCAGCAGTCCTGGATTATGAGAGGCATGTCTGACTACCCAGGGAAGATCAGACCTAAATGGATAGTCATATATTCCTCAAGAGGTCTCAGATTGGAGAGGGGCTGAAGGACACACCCCTCCCCCCAGTTCACAAATTTTGTGCACTGGGCCTCTAGTTTATATTATAATTTTAAAGATTAAATCTGTGATGAGTCATAATGCTTTCCATATTAAGAATTTATGAAATTAAAGTCTCTTTGACTAGCAAGTTATATAATGTTACATTTTAATTAATCTGGAATATTTTAAATTAAATCTTGTTCTGTATATTTAGGGTATTATAATTTATCTTCTTTAACCTGTTGATGTAGTAAATACACATTTCTACTAGTCTTTCTGACAGTCTTTTGCTCCCAACTAGACCTTGAACATACTCAGAGAGAACCTATGTATACTTATGCTATCGCGGGTTGTTTTTCTTCTTTGTCTAACCATATTATCACATCAGCTCAGTAAACAAGTCTCTTTCTCTGTTCCTTCTCATATACTGTACCCTCGCCTTAAGAGTGGAACAGTATAAAAAAAATGAAAATATGGTGGGAGGTGGTTGGAGCCAGAGGCTTACCCATCCCAGCTTATTAAGTGGAAGTGGTAGTGCCAATGAATACAGTTCCTAATTGGAAACAGCTTAGGAATTTAGAAAATTAGGGACAGATTAGAAATCCTGTCTAAGTTCTTTCTTGTTATAAAATATTGAAATGATAATAAGCACATTTGTGGATTTGCTGATTCTAGACTAGTGCTAATGATAGACTAAACTGCTACTTGAGCCTGTTTTTATTTTCCAGGCCATATTTATGGAGTTAGCCTGTGCAGTATTCCATTATTTGGTTCATTCTTGCCCTGTCATGCTGGATCTATCCTTTTTCATGTTAGTTACAAAACATATAAACCCATTCTATACTATGCAAGTGAGAATATAAAAGAAGAAACAGTGTATGTTTGTGTGTGTCACATGATTCAAGGAAATAAGTTTCTGTTTTCATTACCCTCGTAGAATTTGAGCAAGTTTACTTTTAATAAATGAAAAATGAAGATCCTGGAATATTTTTTAATTAGCAATTTAATAAATTAGGGTTTTAATACTTTTAACAATAGAAATTTTAATAAATATTTTGAAATTAGCTTTTATTATTTATATTGGATATTATTTAAAAGTGTTATACCTTTCTCCTCTGTCTCTAATGAACATATAAGTTTTACTACTTCTTCAGTGAGATTAAGCAATTACTAATAAAGCCTTATCATTGGTGTATCGATCTCATAAGGCTAGTGGTTTAAAACATCTGAAAGGTATGGACATCTCCAATGTGAATAGGAGGCTTAAAAATGTGCAATTATTCATCTTCAGTATCTTTTTCTTAAACAAGCAATTCCTATATTGATGACTACTTTAATTCAACAGACCATTTGTCAGGAATTCAAACCACCCTGATGGGAGACAGAATGTTCGGATGTCTACATTTCAGCTAAATGAACTGCTGCCTTCTCTTCTCGTATTTGAGAATCTGGGAACAAGAACCTCAGGCTACAGCAGCTACAAAGATTCCTGATTCATAGGGCATGCTTCTTCCTCTATTTTTCAAATAGTTAAATGGAAAAAAAAGTGATATTGGGGAGGGGCATGTTATAAGGATAGAGCCATCGTTGTTTAATAAGCATTTACTTTACTAACTATAGATAAGAAGTTTTCTTACAAACCCTGAGAAAATAGAGGATGAGACAAGCTATAAAAAGATAAGATGCCTCTCAGAAAAGAAACACATTTTGAGAACAAACAAGGACAGAACACGCTTTGATTGGGTTGCTGTGCCTGGACCCTGACCCCCTCCGGGAATTTGCCTCAGGAATGCTGACCATGCTCTGGTCCCAGGAACAGGCTGAGCTGTTTGTACCATCATAGATTAGCCACCTTGTTATTGGACTTTGAGCTCCTAAAGGCTGGACTGCAGACCCGACCCTCCCCTTCCCCTGTTACACTTGCAGCTCGCAGCTGCATATGGTTATCTTCTCCATGGGGCCTATATATCAGCCAACTGGCAAGGGGAGGCAGAGCAGAATTTCCAGGGAGACCAACTGCATTGTTGGAATAAACTCTCATATATGATTCAACCCTGCTTAATTTGGCTTAAGTAGTGACAGGCAGCTTTGGACCCATTGTGTCTGGTTTCAAAAGGATATGTAATAAGGATCAACTTTGTGCTGGGCAATCAATGTACTTAGAAGTGAATTCTGCTATCTATACAGAATTTTTAAATAAGGATATTTGTATATTTAAAATGTTTCAAGTCCTAAAAAATAATCCAGCTATACAATTTTGCTTAAAATCATGTGATGCAAATATGTTTTATTTATTTTATTAAAAGTATTTTTATTGATTTCAGAGAGGAGAGGAGAGGGAGAGACAGAAACATCCATGATGAGAATCACAGGTTAGCTGCCTCTTGCACGACCCCTACTGGGGATTGAGCCTGCAAACCTAAAAATGTGCTCTGGCTAGGAATTGAACCTTGACCTCCTGGTTCATAGGTCAATGCTCAACCACTGAGCCACACTGATCAGGGCTGAAAATCTTTTATGAAAGTTTTCTTGCTGTCAATGGAAAATGAGGTAGATAGTTACTTCTTTTTCTTACCTCAGAGACAACAATGCTAATGAGATTAGATGAGATTTATTGAGTGAGCTGTCTAAACATTGATAACAAAACAGAGAAAATTTTAAATAGAAAATATATTGTTTAATGATTAGTATTTTGAAACTGAGTCAAACTATTAAAATGTGATCAGCTTTGAATATCATTTTGTGATATTTAAAGTAAAAGGAAAATTAAACTTTAAACTTCAAAAATAGAATAGCTCTCATATTTTAAATACTTGGCATGTTCCTGTAGAATGGCTTTGGAAAATCATTTTATCTTTTAAAAACATTTTAAATAACTTATTTTGATTACCTCATTTTGAAAAACTCTAGTGAGCATGAATAATAAAATTCAATGACATGCAATTTGAGATCATTGGCACAGAAAAGGGTATGTTCCATGCTAAAAAGTAAATGCCTCACTCAAGCTTCTTGACTAATATTAGTTCAGAATTAGTGTGCTCAGCCTGATCAATAAGCTCCATACCTCCCCTCTCCATTGCTTCCTAAGCTTACCAATCTTATAGTGAAAATATCCAGATCCAGGAATAATGAACCTGAAACTAGACTGTATTTCCAATATTACATGTAACATTACATTTCAATGAGTTCTTCTATATTATAACAAAGTGAATTGCCTGTGTATATGTATGTATGTGTGTACACATGCATGTGTGTGTTTAACTATTTTGCCTTACTTCCTTTCAAGCAATTCCAAACAGCAATTTTTTTTGTTTGTTTGTTTGTGGAAAGGGGTGAGGCATAGGCTGCAAGTTCATTTACATTAAATTGCAGTAACCCATGTTTAATGTATTACCAATTCAATACAGTGATACTACCTACCTGTTATAGAAAGAACGGGAGCATTGTGAACAGCCAAATAGTAAAGACGTGTCTGGGTATTTGGTGTCAATTGTATAATAATTTTGGCTAAATTATTTCAATATTCTCAAATTTCTCTTAAATTCTATGGGTAGTGATTTTAAAGTTTTCATATTTTTAATGTGTGATTTTCAAACTCTTATCTATGTTATCATTTTTTGAAGATGCATTCAAACATTGTGATGTTTGAGCACATATAAACCTTTGTTTCTCTGTATAAATAAAACTATATACTGGCCCATGTTCCAACTGATGATTAATATGCTAAGTTATATTCAAGAGTATCCATGTTGTGAATGAATGATGTAATACAGGAATGTGAAAAGCTATTTGTATTTTTCAAAATGGAATTCCCAAGAATGTTTTTAAAAATATTTTGAAATTAAAACTAGAACTTGGCTAACCACAGATTAGAACCTAGATGTTTCCAAAATTTTTCAACAGTTCACTTTTTTTGGAGCTGTGATTCTTAAAAACAATGGATGCCAACTACCTTTATCTCTTTATATTACCCATAGATTTTGCAGGGAAACATTGTTTTCTTTTCCATATTTTTCTACTTTGGGGAATTTATTTTGTCCATGAAACAAGGAGTATGCTTTCTTATTTTACATGATTTTAAATATAATATTAAATGTCTCAGAGTATTCTTTATTGGTAGTATAAGGAAGGAGAAATAGTTTTTATTCTACTTTCTAAGTTCTTCTGGCTGGTCTAATAATCAAATTGACATGAGACAAAATAACAAAAGTATAATTATATTTATTATATATGTACATACAGGAGAGCCAAGGACAAAGCAGCAGCTGAGGGTTATATTCCATGGTGAGTGAAGGTGAGAAGACACCCTTGCCAGTGTAGTTTGCAGTGGGTTGGAGCATCATCTAATATACTGAAAGGTTGGGGGGTTCAATTTTTGGTCTCTTACAATAATGTTTCTTTCTTTCTCTCACTTTCTCTCTCTCTCACCTTCACCTCTCTCTAAAATCAATAAACATATCCTTGGGTGAGGATAAAATGTTAAAAATAAGGAGGGGTTGTGGATTGGGACTTGAAAAGGGAAAAGAGCAGTTCAATTTACATGGAGACAGAGAAGCAAATGTTTGGCCATCTTTAACAATGGGACACAGAGAGGACTTTGATCAAATGTCGCTGATAAATTCTTTTCTGTTTTTTGCACCTAGTTCCTATTAAACTTTAGCTATCTGTGCTCATGTCTCCTTTCTTGGAACAAGTCCTTTACCAACATTCTTTCAGGCAATTAAGGGGAAATGCAAAGGTTTTTCTTGATTTTTAAAATTATTTTCTAAATAACCAGTGTTTCTTGTTTTTTGCCTTTAGATTTTATTTTTCATTTTCATTTTTATTATTCATTTATAGTTTACTTTCAATATTATTTTGTATTGGTTTCAGGTGTACAGTATAGTGGTTAGACAATCATAACATAATAAATCCATGACCAAACCAGTTTGGCTCAGTGGATAGAGCATCAGCCTGTGGACTGAGGGGTCCCAGGTTTGATTCTGGTTAAGGGCATGTACCTTGGCTGCGGGCACATCCCCAGTAGGGGGCGTGCAGGAGGCAGCTGACCAATGTCTCTCTCTCCCATTGATGTTTCTGACTCTCTGTCCCTCTCCCTTCCTCTCTGTGGGGGGGGGGAAGACAATAAAATGTATTAAAAATAAAACAACACATAATAAATACAAAGAAGGCATATTTAGGGATGGTTAAACTGCTCCCCTTCATGGAAAAAAAGTTTGGCTTGGATATGCTATACAATCTTATTAACCAATAACACTCCAATAAATTTAATTTAAAAACAAAACAAAAAGAAACCCCCCTTTTCCTTACTTGAAACTAAAATTCAGTTTGACCAGTGTAGATATTCTTAACATGTCCTTTTATTTCAACTGGAAACTCAGATAACATTTATTTGAATTATATTACTTTCAAAGTATTATTTGCACTGTTCTTCCTAATTACCAGCATCAAATAGAAACACAATTGGAAAGTGACAATTGTTGTCAAATATGGTTCCCTTTGAAATGTGGTGAAGGTCTTCTGATGTCTATCTCTAGTTTGGGGGTGTGGGAAGTGAGGGGAACACAGGAAAAGATTAATTTTATGCTTAAATGTGCTCAATACATACTATTTCATGTTTGATCTCAAAATTATTTTGCTTATGTATTTATTTTGTATTATTTACACCAAGTCTTTAACTTGAATAAACATTCCTAGTTCTAGAATCATTGATTCTGGAGCGTTTCCACTTTATCTACTACTTACTATGAAAATAATTCTCATACCACCACATTAGAGATATGGCGCTGAACCTGTTCTTCCAGAACCTCACTCCACTGGAGTTCATTACTCCTAGGAATTGATTGGTATTTTTCTCTACTCAAATCTCTGGTGAGTCTCTCAAATTTCAAGAATATTTTAATAGTTTCAAACTTAGAGAAAGTTGTCAAATGCTTTTATCTTTTAGAAATTTGCTTTTACAGGATGCATATCAGCCCCTCTGCTTCAGCTTAGAAATCTACCTTCCAAAAGGTAAAGGAGTAGGGTAAAATTTACAAAACAAAAACATATTTTACATATTTTTAAACAGAATTTAAATAATTTATTAACTATCTATTTTTTTCCTCTTTGGGTTTATTTAGAACTTTTAAATAACAGAAATATAGGATATTTTGTTGATCTTCTGTGTTTCTCCCCCTCCCCCCCCAAAAAAAAAGCATATAAATTGGAAATAATCTGTAAGATTAAAAAAAAAATGGCTTAGGCAGGTGGCACATAGAAGTACAATGAGAAAAGCAAGAGATAGTGTTAATATGCAAATATAAGTCACGAAACACTGTACACATTGGCTAAAATGGACCTCAAATTTGATTGTAAAATTCTGACTGTCAAAGCCAAGATCTGTATAGAGATTTAGAATGTCCCTATGGGCTAACAACAAGCAGCTCCTCAAGAAAAGCACAGCTCTCCTGATACTAAGACTGAAATAAATGTCTCCTGTGGGTCTCATAATAGAAAGATCTTAGAAGTGGTGGAGCTATTAGTCTTCAGCCAGTCTATTTAGTTTCTGTGTCCCTTCTACTCCAGCCTTTCTAAAAGACCATATCTCTACTTGAATGGGTTCATTGGCAGAAAGCACAGCACTAATGAGGCATTTCATTATTTAGCAGACAATTTCTAGTTTTTAAAAATGTATTTCTTTTGTTTGCCTTCCTTCTATTACACTGCTATGTGTAATCCTTTACTCATAACTTTAATTCTCTGGAGCAAATTAGAACAAGACTACTCCATATTCTGCTTTTAAATATTTCAAGAATAGCATCCACTGCTCCCTTATTCATGCATGCATTCATTTAAATATATGCATTGTAGGTTCTAAAATTTAATGTGCAAAAGGTTTGCTGTGTCTAAGTACAAACAGTAAAAAACAACACATCTTTTACTACCATTAGGTTTACAAAAGGCAAAAGCATGTTTGGCAGCCTGAACTGAATGGAATATATCAGTGGGCTCTTTGCCTTTGGAATTGTACGGGGTAGGTTCAGACAGTGGTGAACAGTAAGAGAGGTAGAGAGGACTGAGGTCAGCTATTTACTCCTTCAGTCAATTCCCAGGGAGGATACCGTTCACTGGCTTTATCAACCAAAGACCACAGCTTCTGTAAGGTAGCTTTGTTTCCAGTGTTTAATAATCTTTCTGCTCCTCTGTTTGCCTAGGATCCCCTACTCTTCCTACTTCAATGCTACTCAGTTTTTCCTTGTGGTTTTCCTATACTCTGAACATATTTTAAAAATCTATATCTTTCTCCTAAAATTATTGACTTATTTTGTTTGTTTTCTTCTAAAACTGTGATAGAGGTAATTTACAATACCAGAAATAATGCCTAGCATATCAAAAAACATCTAGTAGATGCTGGATAAAGAATTTAGCAAAAAAAAAAAAATTTACAACGACCCTGAAACCCAAGAATATATATTTTAGTGTATTCTAGGCATCCCCCTCTTTACTAGTTTCCTTTGCTATCCTATGAATTTGGAAGTATACAACACATCAGAAAGGGAGTATTGTGTATACTTTCAGATAAGTAATAAGAAAATAAAATAAAACAAAACATAATTTTGCTCAGAAATTGATATGTCATTTAAAAGAGAAACATAAAAGAGAATGACAGTGTTGTTTTCTCAAATCCAGTTAGAGATAAACAGGAATTATGGATGTAAAATTATGAAAATTTGGTAAGTTTTATCAATTTTAAAAACCTACCAGTTTGATGAACATTTCCATAAAACTTCACAAACCTGAGAACATTTTGTTTTTATTATTTAGTTTGCAGCAGAGATGACTAACTGGGAAAGCTGTGGTCCTTTCTGACATCGCTTATGATGGTTGTATCACCAAGAATAAAATAAGGCATATAAAGTAAAGCAGGCTGAGGCATTGGAGTTTGGCAAATGAAAGAATCATTGAGAAAGAACCACCGCACTAATTGCCTCTTAAGCCTTAATCAAACATGATCAAAGGTCAGAACTTTAGCAATTTATATGCTTATTTTAAAATTAAATGTGTGATTAACTTTACCCAAACACCATAGCTTCTACAAAAGGAGAATTTCTTGAGTTAAGGGGAAGTGGTTCATTTTTGGTCAAATCAGCTTTTACTTTTATTATATCTGTACTTCTATTTCATCCTATTATCCATCATTCTCACTAGAGTAAAACCTATTGGTCCCTAATTTCTTCCCCTCAAAAAATAGTCCAACATGCTTACTGGAGAATATTAACCTTTTCTTTCAGTTCTAGATACATCATTTTATAGTACTGCTATGACTGGATAATGTATTTTGAATATACAAAATATATAATAGTGGCTAGAAAGCGGGGTTACTACAATAAAAATCATCATTTAGAGAAAGGCAGATCAGAAATATATATATCACTTTATGCATAGGAAAGAGTAGCCATCCAGGTGATGATCTGATGTGATGGGTTAGCCAAACTATATTCTCAGATATCCCCTCTGTGAAGTTCTCATATGTTCAGTGTTCTTCATCACCTCCTTTTGGCCACTGGAAGCATCTACTGATACTATGTGGTCAGATTCACAGGTCATTTTGTGGGTTCATATAAATTTATTTGCCAAAACTATATTGATTATAAGTCCTGTGTCTTGGTAAATACTGTTTTCTTAACATATTAGTGGGCTTTTCCTAGTCTACCTAGCTAATTGACTGTACCTTCATGAAGCCCATCAGCCACTCAGGAGTGAGTATGCACATTAACCCAACAAAGATTAATTTTACATGTGCAGGTGTCAAACCGCCAGAGACAGGGTAGGATGCTTGCGCTGTCGCCATGGTGATAAAGCAGGGTGTTCTGCACCACCTCAGGTGCCCCAGGCCTCACCTCTGGGCAGTGTGAGAAAGCAGAAATGCAGCTTTGGGCCACAGCAGAAAGGCTGCTCCGGTCAGAGTGAAGGCGGTGCCAGCAGCCAGGGGAACAGAGGCTCATTCTTGCATTATTCTTCATCTCTGCATCCGGCCACTAGTATATCCATAATTCAACAGGGTCTTTAGAATAGAAGAAAGCATAGATTTTTATTCTTTTGCATAAGGAATTGTTCTCAATGCTTTAGACATTTCTGTATCACTCAGAAAAATATATATTTTGTTCAAATTTAATTTGTCTTGTTGTTTGAGGACAAAGTCATAGAATTTATTATTTTTCTTAAAAAATATAAGTGTGATTTTGGGTAGTTAATGTTTAATAAGAGTTGCTTCTAAAAGCCTTGGCATGTCAGGATTCTCCTGAGTCAAATCTGCTAAAGTTCTCACCTCCATGTCTCAGCTGGCAAAAACTTCACATTTCACAGTGCTTTCTCTCATCTGGATGATCCAATGTGGCATAGCTACACATACCAGTTGAAAAAGTGTGTTAGGTACTAATAGTACATGTGTTTGACTTTATATAGATAATTCTTGAAAAAATCATTGATGTTCTAAAACCCACTCAGAAAAATCAATATATATGTTCCAAGTGCTATGTGAAAGACAGAGTTATTTTGAGAGAAGAACTGTTCTACAATAACTTGAAATCATACTAGTTTTCAAAAGTTATTATGCTACTTCATCAGTTCAACCCGTTACACAAAGAGAACTACTTTTGAAGTGGGTGAAATTATATTTTCCAAGTTTAGATAAGACTAAAAATTTAGAATCTGAAAAGAGTTATTTTATGAACAGCTATTTTATGTCATAGATTTGGCCTTGGAATGATAGGTGAATGAATGTGGAGAAAGAAGTTCACTCATGAAGAGTAATTTTCGTTAGTAATTTCTCATTGGAGTGGCCACTTTACTAAAAGTTTCAACCAGAGGGGATACTGACTCTCTCTCTTTTTTTAAAAAAAATGTATTTTTTATTGTTGATAATAAAAAGGTTAGCTAGCTAGTTTAATTAGGCAGATTTAGAAAATTTTATGAGTGAAAGAGATCTATAAGGAAGGAATACATAATAGAGACTTGAAGAGCCAGGGTGTTTATCTTACTTGTACAGAGAGTAGAGAAATGGAATAGGCTAATAGAAATACATCTGGCCTGTGCAATTTAAGGCAGCCATAAACCAAAAGGCATCTCGGGCCTGAGCAATTAAAATGACCATAAGTTTGGCCAAAAGCAGCACTGTCCTGAGTAACTAGGAGGGCCATAAGATAAGGTTTTCTCTGCTAACACAACTGGGAGAGCTATAAGATAAATCAACAGTGACTCCAACCAACAAGATAGAGGAAGAGAAAATGGAGACACCACGTGGGCTTTGAGCTTTGAAAACTAACTCTATGTAGCAAAATGACCAATAAGAAGGGGCCAGGTTAAGACAAAGAATTTCAGCCTATTTAATGCCTCAAGACAGAGAGGCCACCCTTCTCAGGGGCCCCTCTGTCCATCCAGGAGGGACAGAGTCTTAGGCTTAGAATTTATAATTCAGTTTTAGAGGTAGCATTTGCTTGCAACAAAGTTTCTGTACTTTTTGTCTATCACCTTTTGTCCATGACTTAATCCTTTTAATTCATTAGGACAATAACCCAGGAATTCAGGGCATTCCAGTTTAATTTTTGCATTTCAATAGTATTACAGATATCTCCTGCCCCCTTCCTCCCTTTCCCCCTTCCTCCTAGCCCCCTTATCTACTCCCCAAGTCATCATTATCCTATTGCCCATTATCTTGGGCTATGCAAATAAGTATATAAGTTCTTTGGTTTATCTCTCTTTGTCCACCCAGCTCCACATCAAGGTATGTCAGTGTGTTCCATGCCTCCCTACTTTGGGTCTTATTTTGTTGGCCAATTCATTTTGTTCATTAGATTGCAAAAATAAGTGAGTTCATGTGATATTTGTCATTCTCAGTTTGGCTTATTTCACTTAAAGCCAGTATGTTGAAACTAATGTCACTTTGTGAGTTAAAAATTCACAATTATAGCAGATAGTCAGCTTTACCTGCTATTTATTTTTGCACTCTGGTCTTTTTTTTTAAATTTTATTGATTTCAGAGAGGTAGGGAGAAGGAGAGAGAGATAGAAACATCAATGATGAGATAAAATTATTGATTGGCTGCCTCTTTCATGCACCCTACTAGGGATCCAGCCCACAACTTAGGCATGTGCCCTTTACCTGAATCAAACCCCAGGACCCTTCAGAATCGTAATAATAGTAGACAGTTATTTCCATATCACTGTCAGCTTTACCTATTGTTTCTTTTTGCACTCAGTTCTTAATATGAGTGAGCAGAGAACATCCTTGTTTTGATAATCAGACATCTCAAACTTTCCTTGTAACTGCAATCTTATCATGGAGGGTCTCATATGCAAAACAGCCTATTTGTGGAAAATTACTTAACTTCCCAACTATAACATACTCTGAAGCATAAGAGCCCTAAATGTTTTCTGTAGGGCACTAAATAAATTATCATATTTTGTATTGTCCCATTTTATTTTCCCCTTTAGGACCAGGTTTTTTATGATAATATTTGAGGAAAGAAAAGTAAGACCTTTTGTAGAAAATGTATCAATTCTTACAAGTAGAACAACATCCTATATAATTAAATGTTAATATGCAAATAGATCAAATGGTAAAACAACCAAACAACCAAATAACGAGTCATTATGATGTGTGCTGACCCCTTAGGGGCATATGCGGAACATGGCAAGCCTTGGTCATGGCAGGATAGTGGAGCAGGTAAGTGGGGGCGCCAGACCAAGGTAGTTACTGAAAATGTTTTGCTCCCATGCACTGTGGTCCCACCCGTTGCTTGCATCTGCTGCCAGTGCCAGCCCTGCTCACCCCCATTGCCTGAGCCAGAGCCGCCACTTGCACCCTTTGACAGTACTGGCCCCCCTCTCTCACCGGGGGCCAGCACTGGAGCCACCACTCCCTCCTGTTGCTGGTGCCTGGTGCCTGTCTCAATCACTAGGAGCCATCAGCGGGTGCAAGCTGAGGGTGCTTCTCCAACACCCCCAGCTCCTGAAGGGTGATCAGGGCAGCTGCCACTACTCATACACAATACTAGTGCCAACCCCAATTGCTCTGTACACTCAGAGGTGTGAATGGGACCAGCACAGTGAACACATGGGAGCAGTGATGGCGGGAACAGGGCTGCCAGAAGAGAGGGAACCGGAGACCCATAGAGGGAGGGGCTGGGCAGGGGGGCAGAGGATGGGCCCAGACCTGTCCCTGTGCCTACCACAGCCTCTTGGCCCACAGTTTCTTTTAAGGTGCACAAATTTGTACACTAGGCCCCTCATCTTCTTCAAGTAGCTGATGAATATTGAAGGTAGCTGAACAACCTTTTCAAAGTTGTGCTTTCATGAATGACTCCCAGAACCATAACACAGTTTTATCACAGAGAAGCTGCTCCCTTTCCTATAACCAGAAAGCCCAGAGCTAATACCCACACTACGTGCTGTAATAAGAAGTGAAGCTAAATAAGGTGGTCAGTTCCTAGTTAAAAATCTAAATGCAATCTTTCATTCCTGGCAGTAGAGAATTAGAAGGGCTCCTGGAGGAAAGCTGTGGTCCTCACACAGGCTTGGTAGACCGTCAATGCATTGAAGTCTTAGAAGGGAGTCATAGTCAAGGACATAGAACCCTCTGGCCAGTCATTCTGTTTTGCTTATTATTTCCCCAGCCCAGGAAACTGCATTCCAAGGTCTCTGAACATGATTCCGTGGGCCAACATCATCTTGAGGCACCTCTGCAAAGACGTTCTTATGGGGTAGGAGGGAGAAACTTTGAAGACACTTTCCCACTCTCCTCAATATTAATATTCTCACACCCAAAGTCCTCGCTCCTTGTATCAGCTCAACCACAGGGATATAAAACTGCCAGAGTCTTTTGTTCTGGGCTTTCTTCAAGAGACAAAGGACCCCGCTGAGACTGGTTTGGCTCAGTGGATAGAGCATCGGCTTGCGGACTGAAAAGTCCCAGGTTCGATTCCGTTTGGGGGCATGTACCTGGCTTGCGGGCACATCTGTACTCTGGGGCGTGCAGGAGGTGGCTGATCGATGTCGCTCTATCCTCGATGTTTCTGACATTCTATCTCTCTCCTTTCCTCTCTGTGAAAAATCAATAAAATACATTAAAAAAAGAGAGAGAGAGAGACAAAGGACCCCTATACCTGTGCTGACTCATCTGACCTTTGACCCATGCAATTCACTCTTCTTACTACATAAACAAAGGTCTGTAAGGAGCCAGCTTAAAATATGACAAAGAAGCCTCATGAAGCTCATGAGTGGTTCAGGGGCAGTCAGCACTTTCTCCAAGGTAAGACTATTGCTTATATCATCTTGGTAAGTGGTAGAAGCTTAACTCTTTAATTTCTGCTTGTGGTTTTAATGGACTACTTTAAACCTGACAGCTTAGCTCACTCTTCTGGCTCAGCTGAGCTCCTGACAATACAGAAATCAATGGAAAAAGGAAGTAGTTAGTGCAGAACTGTACATTCCCAGCTTTGATCTGTTATAAGCACATTGGTAGGCCCAAATCTAGACTCTCAACATTGATGAACAGGTGTCTGAACATTGAGACATCCACATATTGCTGATGCTGAAACTCCTAAAATACGAATACTGCTGGCGGAGGAACAGGAGCAGCTGTGAAGGCCTAACTTCAGCCTCATGTCTGCTTTAGGAACTTTGAAATGCAGCTCATTGGCTGAGCCACAAGCACACCAGAATCCTAAGTAGTCCTGGAATTTTAGTTTGTTGTTGTTTTGTTAATTCTCACTTGAGGATATTTTTCAATTTATTTATTTATTTATTATTATTTTTTTTTTTTAGAGAGAGAGAGAGAGAAAGGGAGAAAGACACACAGAGAGAAACATCGATTGGGTTGCCTTTGTACCTGCAACCAATCACCAACCAGTGTTTTCTCTGTGTGTATTTGTGTTTCTCTCTGTGTGAGCCAGGGATGGAGCCTACAACCATGTACATGCTCTTGACCACAATTGAACCCAGGACCCTTCAGTTCGCAGGTCCATGCTCTTTCCCCTGAGCCAAACTGTCTAGGGCTGGAATTGTAGTTTTTACATGTCTAAAGCATTAATTTACAGGAAGAAACATTAATAAGAGAATCAAAAAGATACTACACAAAATTCACCATAGTCCAAATGTTTGCTAATAGCAGCTATGCGAAATCATTTTTCATATTTAAATCTCAAAATGATATCATCTGACTAAAAACTGGAGAGCTATAAGAAATGAAATTGCACTCAACATTTCAACCCTGAGTGATGACGATTTCTCATTAACTTAGTCAAAATCCCATCTGACATAAAATGTACAGCAGGTCATTTATAAAGTAGAAACCTAAGACAACATATTCTGTACAACATAGTAATGGAAAATAAGGGAGAAATGAAAGAAAAAAAGCATAAATTATCAGACAGTGAATTCACTTCTCATTTATGCATCTGAATATATATCCAAATGAAGCAATATTGGTTTTTATAGTTTCTTTTTCCATTAATTTTATGTGCTACTTTCCCTCAGTCAGTAAACTCAGCAGCTAATAGTCATCTGAAAGGGTGACCCAGACTTTGGCCTTTAGTGATCTTCTAAAATTTTATTTGATACTTTTAACTAGCATTTTCCTTACCGGAAAAAAAAGAAGCATCTTTTATATAAATTATTTTAAGACATATACTTCACCCTGTGGGATGGTATCCCAAATGCATAAGGTGTGGTCTTTCTCACCTGCAACCACGCATGGGCTTCATGAGGCTTCTTTGTCATGTTTTAAGCTGGCTCCTTACAGACCATGGCTGATGTAGTAAGAAGAGTGAGTTGCATGGTTCAAGCCCATGGTTGCACTTCCTTAACCATAAATATGTCCTTTAGTAAGAGGGGGGATATAATATAAGGTGTGTGTGTGTGTGTGTGTGTGTGTGTGTGTGTGTGTGTATAATTAGCCAATTCAGCCAAGTTATTGGCCACTTTATAAGAAGGACCACCTTTCCTTTGGTTCCTATTAACATGTTTCTCATTTCCATTTGAGACCTCACCACAAGCACCTTTAGCATTCATATTTATTCTGTTCATGATGATATATGGAAAAGCTTTCTCCACAGTGAGCCTCTTTTGTTCTTTTAGTACTCACCAGAATCCCTTTTAACATCTTCATTTTTGTCAGCAATCTCTTCACAGCAATCTAGGATTTTTATATCATGCACCTCAACATTATTTTGGTCTCTACTATTTACCCAATTCCAAAAGTACTTTCATGCATTTAGTTATTTGTTGCAATACCGGCCACTTGCAGGTACCAAAATATGTATTAGTTCATCACGGTTTCTGGTTTCTGTAACACAGTACCACAAATCTGTTTTATTAAAGAAAGAAATGCATCACCTCATAATTCTGGAAGTTAGTTGTCTGAAATCAAGGTGTTGACAGGATTGGTTCTTTCTGAGGGCTGTGAGGGAAGGATCTATTCCAGATCAGCCTTGTAAATAGTCTTGTTCTCAGTCTCCTTCACATTACCTTTCCACTTTGCATGCCTGTCTCTGTTTTCTAATTTTCCCTTTTCTAAGTAGGGGTTATCAAGTGAAATTAGATTAAGGCCCACCCTAAAGATCTCATTTTTACCTGATTGCCTCTGTAAAGATTCTATCTTCACACGAGGTCAAATTCTGAAGTCTAACATTGAAGAGGTCAATATTTAAGTTTGGGAGGAGGGGATACAGTTCATGTATATAACATTTGCCAAAATGAAGGCAGTCACATTTCTTCCAAAAAAAATTGTAGGAAAAGTGAGTAATGTATAAAAGTACAGTTGACAGTACTTGCTTTTTGATTCAGAACGTTCTCTTAACATGATGTTAATAAAACTTGTACAAATGTAAATATAGCCCATTTGAGTGATATATTCTATTGCTGATGGGCATTTGGATATTTTCCACTTCCCCATGAAATAGATGAAATAATGAATGGATCTGTAATGATCACCTTCATGCAGTGGGATTAATGGATTATAGGTTTTGCATATATAGATATAGTAGATACTACTGAACAGTTTTCCAAAGTAGTTGTAAATATTTGTTTTCCCAAAAGTAATATATAAAGATTCTGCTTGTACCACATGTATTCCAACACTTGTTACACTCAACTCTTGTTATCCATTTTCCTATTGATGAACATGGGCTTTTTTTTTTTGTCAAAAATTTTTATTTGCACTCATACTTTCTTCTAGCCTATGTTCAGTCATAATTTATATCGTTATTTCCCTTCATGTGATGTTTTCTTTGCTGTGTCTCCGATTGCTTTGAAAAAGTTTTTCTTTATATTTTCAGTGTGCAAAAGTCTAGTTTTCTGTAGATTTGTCATATTTGGTGTTCATTGAGATTCTTAGACCTGAGGATTTCATTTACAAACAAATGTGAAATAAAATGTTGGCTAGTATTCTTCAAATAAATTATCACTTTTTTCCTTCTTGGATTGTTACTACATTTAAGCTTAATATAAGTCCACATAAAAGTTCTGCTTTTTGTGGTACAAATCTTTTTTTTTCTCTCTCTCTCTCTGAGAAATTCTATTGATGTATCTGTCCTCAGAGTGGCTAATATTGATGTATCAGTCTTCAAGTTCAAGGATCTTTTTACTACTACAAAGTATCTAATACATTTTTTACTTTAGCTTCTATATATTTTGGCCAGTATGGGTATTTCTGTGTGGTTCTTTAGAAGTTTCCATATCTCTCCTGAAATTCTCCAAGTCTTTACCATCTTCAACTGAGATATTTTAAATATATCTTAACAATTAATTTTTGTCAACAAAGTAATTTTTGTTGCTAATTTCAAATATTATTTGGTCTATTATTGACTATGTTTCTCTTTTTACCATGGGTCATATTTATTACTTTTGGGGAATCATGTATACATTTTTAATCTTGTATATTATTATGATATGTAGTTAAAAACTCCAAATTCTGTTATTTTATGTTAAAAAATATTAAGTTTGTTAGACAGGATGTTAAATTTCTAGTACATGATCTTCATGCCATGAGGCTTTTGTTTTAGACATTGTCCAATAGTATATCCATTTTGATTTTTTTGTACCCTTAGGCCAAGGGTACAACTTCATTCTATGATGTGTTTCTAAGTATTAAGATCAGATTTTCTGAAGTTTTAATAAATCTAAGGTATTCTCAAAGCCCTCTAAATTGGTGGTAGTTGAAATTCTAACTCTGTTTCCCAGCATTGGGAAGCTTTTAATATATATATATATATATATATATATATATATATATATCCATTTATCTCTCAGTGTGTTGATTTCTTCTATATTCCTTAGCATCGCACTTTGTAAATATGTGGTTTAAAAATCAGCAAATTGTTTGAAATAAGTGTGACACATTTTCAGCTCTAATTGGCTTCCTCCTTTCTCAAATCTCCCCTTTGAAACCCAGCTGCTTTGCCAGCTCTGATTCCAACCTCCGAGTCTTCAATCCAGTGAATCTGCATCTTTTCTCTCAAACTCTACATCCTGAGTTCCAAGTGGACTAGGGAGTAGCCTGAGGTAATATGCCAGATAAATGTGAAGTCGACCTAGTTTTCTCTCCTCATTTTAAATTATAGAACCCCTCCAGTTTCTACTTGGTTTTCTTTGCTTTCTTATCCCTTTTTATTTTATTTCTAGTTAGCCCAGAGCTTATAATTATTGTCAAGAGAAAAAATAGTTTGATGTAATCATGTCTCTTCCCTCTATTTCCAAAAGGAAAGAAATCTTTATCTTTTAATATTACTGGAAGCCTCTCATTGATAATATATATCAATCTTTCAGCTCTTATGTGTGTATGTGCATACACATATACATAGGCATATGCATATACATATACATACAATATTGTTACATATTAGATTTACATAACAAAAGATAAAGAAGGTAGAATAAAGTGGATGTGGATAAAATAGATAAAATAATAGGGTGTGTGTTTCAGATTTTTGAATTCTAAATATTAACCTCACTTTTCTACTACCCTTAAGAGTTATAAATTATACTCTGATTTGTTCAAAAATTAAGTATTCATTTTCTCAGCTAGAATATGTACAAATAAATGTATGTGAATGATTTTCATTTATAATAATAAGCTTTGTTGTTTTTTTTCAAAAGGGGAGCATTCCAGTATGAATAAAATTGCGTAAACATTTTAACATGTCAAAATATATTAATATATTGGATGCAGCAAGACAGAGAGGTAAATAGATTTGTAGTCACCCTTATTGGATGGGAAAGCATTCTCTAATGATCATGACTTTTTATTTTCTTCTTCTTTAAAGGAGATTTCCTTTGGATTG
This sequence comes from Lasiurus borealis, assembly GCA_004026805.1. NCBI lineage: Eukaryota > Metazoa > Chordata > Mammalia > Chiroptera > Vespertilionidae > Lasiurus > Lasiurus borealis. The sequence continues at coordinate 19,746 of PVJN01014227.1, forward strand.
TTGTGACTTTGTACTACAATATTAATTGCTTTTTATGTTGCCTGACACAAAATACATCACATATATAATAACTCATCCCCAATTAACTTTGAATCTTCTGTAGGCATATACAAAATTATATACCATGTTAAAAATGCAAATATTATGCATATTTTAAAATAATCATTTGAGAGAGAGAGAGAGAGAGAGAGAGAGAGAGAGAGACCAGATTATTATGACCACCTGACATTTGTAGGCAAATTAGCCATGCATTGTATCATATGGGATATGGAAACCAAAGGCCTGTTCAAAGACCTTTGCTGTCTGCAGTTAACAAGATAAAACATTTCCAATTCACACAGGAACACAAGGATTGGACAGTTGAGCAATGGAAAAAAAGTCATGTGGTCCAATAAATCATGTTTAATGTTGCATCATGCAGATGGCAGAGTGGGGATTTCACAGAAACAGCATGGAAGCATGTACCTCACATGCATGAGTACAACCCTTCAAGCTGGTGGGGGCAGTGTTATGGTTTGGGGCATGTTTTCCTGGAATGATTTGGGCCCTTTAATTCATCTGGAACAATGTCTGAATATCACAACATACGTAAATATCGTTGTTGATCAAGTTCATCCTATCATGTTGATGGCATATCCCAATGGAGATAACTTCTTCCAACAAGACAATGGGCCATGCCATGGTCCTCGTATTGTGCAGGAGTGGTTTCAAGAACATGAGGGAGACTTTACCTTGCTTAGGTGGCCCCCACAATCATCAGATCTGAATCCAATTGAGCATTTGTGAAGTTAAAAGAGCTACCAGGCAGCTGGTTCCACAACCATCAAATCTCACAGAACTGGGCAGTGCTCTTCACCAGGCATGGTGTCAGATTCCTCACATTACCTTTCAATATCTCGTGGAGTCAATGCCAAGAAGAATTGCTACAGTATTGAAGGCAAAAAGTGGCTCAACGAAGTACAGATGGGGTGGTCATAATAATCTGGCCACTCAGCGTGTGTGTGTGTGTGTGTGTGTGTGTGTGTAACACATGCATGAAGATTTGTGCATGAGAAGTGGGTTCCTCAGCCCGACCTACACCCTCTCCAATCTGGGAACCCTCAGGGGAGGCTTCTCCAATCTGGTAGTTTCTGTCTTGGCAATCATATGAACAAATTGTCTGAGATCCCAACCCAGTTTAGTTTGGTACTCACAGAATAATAGAGGTCTTTTTTTTTTGCCTTTGCTCTATTGATGATTTCCTAGAAGTTGCAGGATATCTTCCCTTTAATTTTTCCTCAGTACTCTGACTTACTTATGTCTCTCACCTTTGCTTTCCCTCCATGCCCCACCCACAACAGTAACTTGCTCCAGGCTCACTTTATTCTAGTGTCTAGGAGATCCTGCAACGTGTCTGCCACCAGAACTATGACTCCCAGCATCTGGTGCTCTCTGCACTCTGGGATTCTGCTTCTAGTCCATGGGCTGCCACCAGAACTACAATTGCCAGAATTCCGTGTGCTCCCTGTACTCTTGGTTTCTGCTTCTGGTAGATGGGCTGCATCAAGGAAAAGGACTGGGAACTCCAGTCCCCCACTAGGTAAGGCTGACAGGACCAGATACTCCAGTGGTGATCCCGGGATCCCAGCCTCTCAGCATCCACATGTATGCACACTGGCTACAGGCTCGAAGTGGGCAGGGTCCCAGGGACACCAGTTGTGTTGCCCCAGCTATACAGAAGACTTTTAGGTGTTCCACCTGTCTCTGGCTGCTTGGCATCTGTCTGCATAGGCCCTGAGTAGCCTGGGGGGGGTTAATTTGCACACTTACTCCTGATTGGCTGTGGGTGCTGCAGAGGTACAATCAATTTACATATTTGTCTATTATTAGTATAGAGTAGTAGTCTGCAAACTCATTAGTCAACAGAGCAGCAAACCATGGCTTACGAGCAGCAGTTTGCTGACCATTGGTATAGATAATTAAGTTCAGAGAGGAAGAGAGAAAAAGAGAAAAATAGACACATCAATGATGAGAGAGAATCATTGATTGGCTGCCTCCCACATGCTCCCTACTAGGGACTGAGCCAGCAACCTGTATATGTGCTTTGACTGGAAATCGAACCATGACCTCCTGGTTTGTAGGTTGATGCTCAACCACTGAGCCACACCAGCTGGGCTCACTCAGCAATTCTTGCTTGAGTTTTTAAAGCTGTATTTTTCATTGTTCAACCCTCAATAATTATTTGAATTTTTATTTTGTTTTCAGAATAATATTGTGTACCTGATTAATGCAATATGCAAACTCATGTCAGCTAGATTTTTAAAAATTAATAATTTAAGAATTATTTTCATTGTAACATTCTTTATGAAAAGTACACTTATGCCCTAGCCAGCTTGGCTTGGTGGATAGAGTCGGCCTGTAGACTGAAGGATCCCAGGTTCGACTCTGGCCAAAGACATGCCTGGGTTGCGGGAGAGCAGGAGGCAGCTGATCAATGATTCTCTCTCATCATTGATTTTTATATCTCTCTCTCCTTCTCCCATTCTCTCTGAATTCAATAAAGAAATATATTTGTAAAAAATGGAAAGTGCAATTATTAGTAATTAAAATAATTAACTGACAGTTAAGATATAAATGTGTTCCTTATTGTTTTAATTTATCACAAAGCTTTCATTTATTTTATTATCTATAAATATTCAAAGTTTGCCCTGGTCAGTGTGGCTCAGTTGGCTGAGCATTGCCCACAACACTTAAAGGTCAACGGTTTGATTCCAGGTCAGGGCACATGCACAAGTTTTCAGGTTGGTCCCCCTGTAGAGCTGTGTGTGGAAGGCAACCAATGGTTCTCTCTCTTTCTTTCTTCCTTTCAAATCAATAATTTAAAAATATTAAATATTTAAATTTCTAGCGACCTTTTTCTTCCAAAGATTCATTATTCACACATCATAAAGTTGTTCTATTACCTATCATGATGCAATAGATATGCATATGTATTTCAGGAGTTAACTGAGAGTAAGTTTGTACCAATCAATAATCATCATATTAGTCATTGTCAAAGAAGAGCAATTCAGGGGAGTGTGATTTATTTTAAAGATCTTTTACATATAAATTAACTATCACATATTCTCATTGATTTTACTGTCAATTCAATATAAAAATATGAAATTTATCAAAACCTTTTTTAAAAGGTAAGAAAATTTATGCTTAGAAAAATTGTGTAATTCACTCAATTTCCTAATGGAAGTTGTGGAATCAGGATTTAAATCCAAACCTGTCTGACCATAAAAATCTCTTTTATAAAATGTCTTTTAAAGGACATATAATAAAGCCAAAACATAAAAAAAAAACTTGCTTTGCTCATGCATTAATCTAATTATTACTCAAACTTACTAAGCCACAAATATTGAATAGGTTTAACCTTCATTTCTTCTTATTCCACTCACCAATTCACATTCCAAAAAGGGCTCTAGAATTACCAATCTATTTAATTTCCATTGTTAATTCATATGTAACATGTTATTATTTTTTTAATATATTTTATTGATTTTTTACAGAGAGGAATGGAGAGAGATAGAAAGTCAGAAACATCGATGAGAGACATCGATCAGCCGCCTCCTGCACGCCCCACAGTGGAGATGTGCCGCAAGCAAGGTACATGCCTCCGACCGGAATTGAACCTGGGACCTTTCAGTCTGCAAGCCGACATTCTATCCACTGAGCCAAACCGGTCTTGGCCGTATGTAACATTTTAGATTATTTTTGTCACAACAACAACAAAAAAACACATAGCTTACTGTGGTTCATACAAATCATTATTTATTTGCATTATTTCATTTTTTTAGACTTTTTCTTTTAATTTCTTCACTCTCTCCACTCCCCAGCTACACTTAACAAGGAATCTGGAGAAAGGCAGCTGCTGTTACACATGAAATAACACAACCATATCAGAACTGGGTTGTGTCAATATCTTGTCTTATTCTCTCAGATCAAATGCTGGCTGGACAGTTCTAGGAATCACATCAATATTAAACTACAGAAAGGGTCACATAAAGTCTGTATGTTATTATTTTACTCAAGAATAGAAAATCTCTCCCGTGAATACACTCCAAACAATTTTCTTATTTATCTCATTTACCAAGGCTGTTTTACAGTGTCACATATTGCTTGAATGAAAAAGAATAAGATTCTAATTTTTTTCTACATCATTAAACTGACATTTCCTCTGGAGAAAAAAAAAAAAGTGGGTAATACTATAAGGCAGACACTTAACAAAACCTTCCTCACCACAGAGTTATTTCCAACTTTATTGTATTGATTTTGTTTAGCTCATTGAAATTCTTTCATTTTATATTCTCTGGTTATGTTGCTCTTTCTTCCCACTTCTCTGGTTGTTCTTTATAATATATACTAGAGGCCTGGTACACAACATTTGTGTGGGGAGGGGGGGTTGTCCCTCAGCCCTCTCTAATCTGGGACCACTCTAGGGATGTCCAACTGCCTGTTTAGGCCCTATCCAAGATTGTGCCTAAATGGGCAGTCAGACATCCCTCTCACAATTCAAGACTGATAGCTCCCAACTGCTCACATGCATGCCTTCCTGATTGCCTTTAACCATTTCTGCCTGCCAGTCTGATCACTCTCTAATGACTTCTCTGACAGCTTGATGCCTAACTGCTCCCCTGCCAGCCTGTTTGCCCCTAACTGTCCTCCCCTACAGGCCTGGTCACCACTACCTGCCCTTCTCTGCAGGTCTGGTCCCCCCCCCCAACTGCTCTCCCCTACAGGTTTGGGTCCCCCACAACTTCCCTTCCCTGCAGGCCTGGTTGCCCCCAACTTCCCTCCTCTGCTAACCTGGTTACCTCTAACTGCCCTCTCCAACAGGCTTGATTGCTTCCAACTGCCTTCCTTTGTAGGCTTGGTCCCTTGCAACTCCCTTCCTCTGCTGGCCATCTTGTGGCAGCCATTTTTGACCACATGGGGGCAGCCATTTCGTGTGTTGTAATGATGATCAATTTGCAAATTACTCTTTTATTAGTTAGGATAGAGACCTGGTATACGGATGGAGTCTTTAGGGCTAGCTGGTTTGCCCTAAAGGGTGTCCCAGATCAGGGTGGGGGTTCACTCGGCATGTGGGGCAGCCTGGACAAGAGGACTATGGTGGTTTGCAGGCCAGCCACATCCCTTGGTGGAGGCCCTGGTATCTAGGATTTATTTATCTTCTATAATTGAAACTTTGTAGCCTTGAGTGGAGGCTTAGGCCAGCCAGGATGTGTGGAAAGCTTGGCTTCCTCCATTGCTGGAGGCAACTCATGCCTCCTGGTCTCTCCAGCTCCATGGCTGCCAAAATTTTTGTTGGGACTAATTCATCTTCTATAATTAAAACTTTGTAGCCTTGAGTGGAGACCTAGGGTGGCCAGGGTATGCGGAAAGCTTGGCTTCCTCCATTACTAGGGGAACACAAGCCTCCTGCTTGCTCTGTGGCTGCAGCCATCATGGTTGGTTAATTTGCATACTCACTCTTGATTGGCTGGTGGGCGTAGCTTGGTGTAGCAGAATGATGCTTAATTTGCATATTACTCTTTTATTAGATAGAATTGGACTATTAGTTCCTTCCCAAATCTAATATGTGTCTCATCCCCTCAAAAATACAACCCTCTTGCGATTCATGTGTAATGACATGAGCCCCAATGCTTTAGTTGCACACATTTCTGATATTTATTCTTTCCAGTCCATTCTATTTCATTCATTATTTATTTCTCTTAGACCAGTGGTTCTCAACCTTTTTAATGCCACAATCCTTTAATATAGTTCTTCATGTTGTGGTGACCCCCAACCATAAAATTATTTTCATTGCTACTTCATAACTATAATTTTGCTACTGTTATGAATCACAATGTAAATATCTGTGTTTTCTGATGTTCTTAGGCTCTACAGCAGTAGTTCTCAATCTGTGCATCCCTAGCATGGTCACCTAACACCATCAGAAAACACAGATATGTACATCACGATTCATAACAGTAGCAAAATCACAGTTATGAAGTAGCAATGAAAATAATTTTATGGTTGGGGGTCACCACAACATGAGGAACTGTATTAAAGGATCATGGCATTAAAAAGATTGAGAACCACTGCCTTAGGCTTGGTCAAGAGCAACTGCTAACCTGCTGCCAGAGGTTCCAAGATAAATAGAACTCTGTCTCTCTCTCTCAGCTCTTTCTCATACACACCACCACCACCACCACCACACAGACAGAGAGTAAGGAGTAAAAGTAAAGATAACAAAACATTTCTTTACATCACGTGCCTTAAGTTCTAGAAGCAAAGCTGACTTCGAAGGAATGCTGTAAAGAGAATTGGGGTGTGCCATTGGCAATATTGGAGAAAAAATACTGCTTCAGAATTGAGGGAGAATTTAATTGACATTTTCTTTTTCTTTTTAAATGTTTCTTTTTTCTTAAAGTGCATGAATACTATGATTCTTGCATAGCAAAATATTATTTTCCAATAATTCTAACTATAAATTTTCTTGCTTCTCTGTGTTCTACATCTTGGTTCCATAGGCATTCACTTAGCGCGCGCGCACGCACATACACACACACACTCACACACACACACACACACACGCACACATATTTATTTATTTATTTATTTATTTATTTATTTATTTATTTATTTATATGTAAATAATCCACAGTCTATTGTCTATATTCTGCCCATTATAGATCCAGGTAATAATCTTAACTGAACATCTTGGTTCCAGAGACATTCAAACATATTTGACAAAATAGAGGAGTGTTTAAATAAATTGAGCAACACCACGAATCCTGCTTCTTTTCTATTAGAAAAAATAATTAAAATTTATAAGAGATATATGTATGGGATAGTAAATATATTTATGTAATAGGAATATATATGATGAAATTGAAATAAAATTTTTCTGTAACATAATTATTTAACACTAGAGGCTAATTTAATACTTCCTGTTGCAGGAAGATTCCAGCAAGAATAGGGTTTCCTGTGGCTTTCTCCTCCATCCTGCCTGCTTCCCTGCCTTCATCACCTCCCAGCTTGCTTCTATACTGCTTCAATCCCTTCTGCAGTGCTTGGCTTCCTTCTGTGCTATCTTCAGTCTTTGCTCTGCATCTGGATATGCAAATTAACCACCATATTGATTGGGTTAATTTGCATACTGATTCTTGATTGGGTCTGGAGAGCATAGAGGAGATACCATCAATTTGCATGTTTCTCTTTTATTAGATAGGATGTGTTCCCATCACAATGCTCATAGGCCAATTGAATAAAATTGAGAGCCCAGAAATAGACCTATGCATATACAGTAAACATATTTTTAAGGAAATCAAGAATACTCAATGGGGAAGGAGTCTTCTGTAAATGTGGTTAGGAAAACTGGATATTCACATGCAAAAGAATAAAACTGGACCACTATTTTACACCACTCACAAAAATTAACTCAAAATGGGTCAAAGGCTTAAATGTGAGACCTGAAAACTCCTAGAAGAAAACAGAAGAAAAGCTCCTTGGCAATGTTTTGTTTCAGGTGTGACAACAGAAACAAATATTAAAACATGGGATTCCATCAAACTAAAAAGGTTCTGCACAGCAAAATAAACAGTTAATAAAATGAAAATCAAGCTGAGTTTATGTTCTTCCTTTCCAAACTTGTTTTCCTCCCATGTATCTTCTGAAAATGGGAACATGATTTACCTCGCTGATTGAGCCTCAAGCATGGGAGTTATTTGACGGGTGCACTATATATCATGCCATGGGAGAAATTATTTTCAAACTATCTATTTGATAAGAGGGTTAATATCCAATATAGATAATAAATGAATAGATCTGAATAACAAAACAAACAAAAAACAACCAATTGAGCAAAATATTGGGTAGAATTTTTTCTAAAAGTCATATACAAACAATGAACAGGTACATGTAAAAGTTCTTAACACCACTTAATCATCAATATAAATCATTACTACCACACAAATAAAAATACTACATATATATATATATAAATATATATATAAACATATATATATATATATATATATATATATATATATATATATATATATATATATTTGGCCACTTAAACAAAATGAATGGTACTACTTGATGGCATTAATCTAAGTAAAATAAGTCAGATAGAGAAATACAAATGCTGTATGGTCTCATTTATGGAATCTAAATAGCTGATATCATAAAAACAGAGTAGATTGGTAGATTGGTGGTTGCCAGGGCATGGGTGATGAGAGATATGGATAAAGGTGTCCAGAAAGCACAAAACTTCCCCTTATAAGATGAATAGGTACTGTGGATCTAATGTATAGTATGGTGATGATAATTAACAACATTGTCTTGTATAGTCACTAACAGAGTAGATTTTAAATGATATAAAAATGGTAATTATGTGACAAAGTTGTATGTGTTAACTAACCTTATTGTGGTATTTCATAATATAATGTGTATCAAATCCTCCTCCTCTATAAACTTCAACTTACATAATGCCATATGCCAATTTTTTATTAATAAATTTTAAAAAGAATATTTTTGCTTTCACAATTTTGCCATATTTTGGTTATGTAACAAAAAATCAGAACATATTATTTCTAGTTTTTGTTGTGAAGGTATGGATTACCAGTACAAGGTAAGAGAATAGAACATATATTATTTGTTTAATAGTTCAAGTTGTAAACATTAAGTAGTTAGCATGTTATATTAGGACCTCAATGTGTACTCTTGTCACAGACAAAAATACACATATAGAGTTTCCTTAAAGAATGTCCCTCTTATAGCCTGGTGAGCATGGCTCAGTGGTTGAGCTTTGACCTATTAATGAGGAGGTCATGGTTCTATTCCAGGTCAGGCCATATGCAAAGGTTTCAGATTGGATCCCCAGTGTGGGGCGTGCAGGAGGCAGCCAATCAATGATTCTCTCTCATCATTGATGATTCTATCTCTCCATCTCCCTTCCTCTCTGAAATCAATAAAAGTATATTAAGTAAAAAAGAATGTCCCTTTTATAACACCCATAAAAGTGAGTTTATGTTCTTCCTTTCCAAACTTGCTTTTCCTCCCATGTATCTTCTGAAAATGGGAACATGATTTACTTCGATGATTGAGCCTCAAGCATGGGAGTTATTTGACGGGTGCACTATATATCATGCCCTTTCACTGGTTCAAAGTCATTGCTCCAACAGATTTTCCTTCTCACTCTCCTGTATCTTAATTTTTTTTATTATCCACTTTATCACTCCGATTGGTACAAAAGCATAGTATTTTTCTCAATCTTTTACTGAAAGGGAGCCTTTCTCTCAAATGCACTTCCTTTTTTTTTAGACACAACTCCATTACTTTACTTCCCATTGCAATAAATCCTCTTGAAAGAATCATTTCTTTTTCTTGACACAAAGTCTTCTCCTACTGACACCCTTTAAAATTATCACCATTTACTTGTTCTTGATTTTTGTTTCTGTACTGCTTATTACTTCAAAATATGCTATTGATAAATAAATACACACACACACACACACACACACACACACACACACACACACACACACACACACATATATATATAAAATGATGATTGTGTTTATCTGTATTTCCTTGATAAAATATAATTCCCATGCTATCAGAGGCTATCAGAGGCATTTTCTCTCTTTTGTTTACTGATGGTCTAAAAAGTTAATCAGCATAAGTAAGCTCTTAATATATATGAAGGAATTGTTGACATTAACTTTCCCTCAACAAGCACATGTGCTTAATAGTCAATATATCTTTTATATCTCTAGATTCATTCCATTTTTCTCAATTGTCAGTGAAAACACTGTCCCAAAACCATACTTTGCCTAGTTAATTTTAAAAGCCTCTTTACTGTATAAGCTATCTTGATATTAACATTTCTCTCACTCTATCTCAACATTGGAATATGAACAATCTTTTTAAAACACATATATCTCATAATATTCATTCACAAATATAAAACACCTCACCCTATTTATGTAATAAAAGTTCTTGCCATGATATACAAGAAACTTCTTGATAATGATCCTATTATTCTCCCCAGTCTTATCTGCCAGAACTCTCTTTTTTGGAATTTAGACTCCAGCTGTACTTAAAGGGTTATAGTTACCTGCATGCATTTTACCCACTCCAGGTTCCTTGCATATGAAGTTATTTTTATGAGTCACTTCTCCTTGCAATTGCAGATAGAACTTTCAAAGTTAATTTAGACATCAGTCCCTTTGATAACCCTTCTTTGGCTCTTTATTATCAAAAAGGATCCTTTGCTCATTTCTCTTTCAATGTCAGTTACACTGTTCCATAATTATTTCTTTAATTATCTCCTAATTGAACTAAGAGACAACTTATTTAAAGTTAAAAAAAAAAACATATGTTTCATCAGCTTCCTTCCCCTATAGACAATTATACCAACTACATTGTTTTTTCTCTGCTTCATTAGAGAAAGGAGTTTCATCTGTTTCTATCCTATCTAACAAAACAGAAACATGCAAATTGACCATATGTCCACTATGCCCACAAGCAATGCCCACCAGCCAATCAGGAGCAAGTATGCAAATTAACCCAACAGATATGGTTGTGGCCACATAGCTAGAGAGAGTAAGAGGCTTGGGTTGACCAAGGCAATGGAGGAAGCCAAGCTTTCCTCCTGCCCTGGCTGGCCCTGGCCTCCACTCAAGGCTACAGAGTTTCAATTATAAAAGATAAATAAATCCCAGATACAGGGCCTCTGCTTGGTTTTTCAGGGGGCATGGCCAGCCTGCAAACCACCACAGGCCTCTCACCCAGGCCACCCCATACCCTAAGGGAACCCCCAATCTGATCTGGGACATTCTTAGGGAAATCTAGCTGGCCCCCACCACTGTACCACATATCTACCCTAACTACTCTTATCAAATAAAAGGATAATATGCAAATTGACTATCACTCCAACACACAAGATGGCTGTCCTCATGTGTTCAAAGATGGCTTTCCCCATGTGGACACAAGATGGCCAGCAGGCGAGGGCAGTTGGAGGGAACAGGTCTCCATGGAAATGCAGTTGTGGGTGATCAAGCCAGCAGGGGAGGCCAGTTGGGAGAGACCAGGCCTGCAAGAGAGGGTAGCTGGGGGTGATCAAGTCTGCAAGGGAGGGCAATTATGAGTAACCAGACCTGCAGGGGAAGGGTAGTTGGGGGAGACCAGGCCGGCAGGGGAGGGCAGTTAGGGGCAATCAGGCTGGCATGGGATCAGTTAAGTATCTATCAGTCTGGCATGGGAGTGGTTAGGAGGTGATCAGGCTGGCAGGCAAAAGCAGTTAGGGACAATCAGGAAGGCAGACAGGTGAACAGTTAGCAGCCAGCAGTCCTGGATTGTGAGAGGGATGTCCGACTGCCCGTTTAGGCCCAATCTAGGCCTAAACGGGCAGTCGGACATCCCTCAAGGGGTCCTAGATTGAAGAGGGTGCAGGCTAGGCTGAGGGACACTCCCATATGTACGGATTTCATGCACCAGGCCTCTACTGGTTAATAAGCCCACAGCAAAAAGAGTGCCTGTCACATGGTAGATACTCAATAATTTATTTTGAAAACTGAATAGTATCTATTAATATTAGATGCTAATTAAGTAATAAATAAGAATAGTTAATAATTTGACTATTACACATATTTCAGGTCTTTTTAATTTTTCTGGAAAGATGAATAGAATGGTTATTATACGGAAACTTTTATGTCTCCATATCTATCTTTTCTAAAAAACAAATTTTATTTCAAAACAGCCTCACAAGAACAGTGAAAAGGACCACAACATACGGATAGAAGGAAGCACACTGTAACATGTCCATGCGGGAATCTCTCCATCATGAGTCCCACCAATTCCTGTCTGTTGCCCAACACTCACTCGATTTTATTTTCAAGTTGAAAGTGTCAATTTCTTAAGAAAAGATACATATTTACAAAAAAAAAATCCTATCTGAGGACTTCTCTGTCCAATGCCTTGGAATGTACAAAGACAACATATTTCCCATTAGTTACAAGTTTTCTGAAGGGCATATTTCCCATTCTAAGTACTCAAAGTAATTGTATCCTTAGAAAAAGTTAAACTCAACTTCCCAAGGCAATTATGATCTTTCATAGAAACATTTTCACATAACCCCAGGATCTCAGTGACTTAGGTTAACTGTTACTTATGCATTATGCAAAATGAGAAAAGAGGAAAAATATCTCACAGCATTCAAGGTCATAATGACGTGCACAATACATGGAGTTAGAAAATACGGACTTGGTTTTTGCATTGACAAGGTATTATACTTCCAAATCTTTCTTCTTTTCCCAAAACACCCCTTAGGCCCAAAGTTTACATGTTTGATTCCCAAAACAGTAATTTTGTTAAAAATAATTTTTCTCCTTCCTAATTTAGAGCATGAGTAAAAGGAAAAATATATTGCATTTTAATATAATTAATAATAAAAATTTCAGTTCTATTTTTATAACTTCCCTAACTTTGAAAATGTTTTCTCAAAGTCATTGAAATTCAAGGTAATTTTATTATTTTAATTAATTACACAATGAATATAATAATTATAGTAATTAATGCCACAAAAAACTTACTATTTGACATTTTAAGGCAAGCAGATATGTTTACATGTTAATTATTTTCCCCTGGATGCTGACATTTTATTTTCATTATTTTTAGTATAAACTATTTTGAAAATGTACAGTAAATTTTCAAACATTTTCATTACAATGCACATTAATAGAATCCTCTGTATTTTAGCTGCTATCTAGCTAAATTAGTGCTGAGGATATTTATTTACATGTTAAACTGCATATTTTCTTCTTTTCTTTTACTTTTTACAAAAAGTAAATTTTGCAACTCAACATAAAGTCAAATGTTGACAGTTGAACACCATTCAGTATTAGTTGAGATTCATTTTTAATTATTATTTTTACTAGGTATAACCATGTTATTTTTAATACATACGGAAAAAAAGGCCTTCAACCATTAGTGGTAAGTGTTGGCATGCAGAAATTTTGAGTGAGATAAATACTTAAACCCTCTTTAAAAAGAGAAAGAAATACTTAAAACAAAAATGGGAAATATTGATAATTTTTCTTATTGGATAATATTTTAGGCTTTAAAATGAATTTCCTTCTCCTTTTGTGTATATTTGAAATTTTCCATAATGAATTAAGAAGTTATTATTATTAAACATAGTTAATCTACAGGAAAATAGAAGTTTCATGACCAAAATAAAATTCATCTTCTTATTTAAATGATGGGAGGTTCTCTGCATTCCCCTCATAGAGACACTGTTCCATAAGATATATTGTAATAGATATTATCTTTAGTGGCCAACTAATTTAATGAAATTACACTTTTAAAATGTAATATTCATTTAGCAAACAATAATATAAATAAACAGTATTCCTTCAAAATATTGAATTTAGTAAGTATCACAGATTTCTGACTGTATAAATCATCCCAGACTGCTATAACAAAAATAACAAAAAAGCCACAATCTGGGTGCTGTATAAACAACAAAAATTTGCTCTCACAGTTCTAGAGACTGAAAGTCTCAGGTCAGGATGCCAGCATGGTTGGGTTCTGGTGAGGGCCTTCTTCTAGGCTACAGTTGAGTTTTTACTGTATGCTCACAGGGCAGAGAAAAGCAAGCTCTATAAGGGACTCTTACAACCATGTTAGTCCCATCCATGAGAGCACCATCCTTCTCATGCCTTCATCTAATCCTTATTACTTTCCAAAAGCCCCACTTCCTAAAGTTTAAAACCATAACATGGGGAGGTAGGGTTCACCATATAATTTGGGGGAGACACAAACTTTTAGTTCATAACACCAACCACAGTTATTACAATGTCAGGATAAAGTAAGCATCTACTTTCTTTGAGGTATAAATTATTGTCTCTATGGAAAAGGACAATCTATTGGCAATCAATATTTCTTATCACCTTATCAATTACAATGTGGGTCATATTTTTCCTGCCTTAAAATAATAACATTTCATGGAAAAACATAAGTACAAAACAAAGAGAAATATGTCATTCATAATATTAAAAACATAAAACGTTATTGATAGAGCACTATGATAAAGAATCCTTACACCTTTAACAAAAAATAAATTAAAGTGTACCATGCTTATTGTAAAATATAAAATTATAATATGTCTAGAAACACCTATAGGAGAAAATCTATGTGGTTATGGGTTAAGCAATAAGTTTTTAGTCACCAAAGGCATAACAAACAATTATATAAAAATTGGACTGCAAAAACATTTACTCTACAAAAGAAATACCGTTAATAAAATCGAAAGACAAATCACAAATGGGAGAGAATCTTTGCAAAGTTTGTATCTGGTACAGGACAGTTATACAACATTTTAAAAATCCTTAAAACTCCACAATATTTTAAAAAATCTAATTAAAAAGTTGGCACAAGATCTAAACAGTCCACCAAAGAAGATATACTGATTAAAAATATGCATATGAGAAGGTGCTTAACATACTGGTAATTTCTTATTCAAAATAGAAAATTATAACAGCAATGAGATACTACAAAGCAGTTGTTATAATGACTAACACTGAAAAAGAAAAGAAAAGGGAAAAACCTGACAATGCCAATTCCTGGAGAGAATTTAGAGTAACAGAAAAGCTCTTAAGTTGCTGATGGCACACAGTTATAGCCACTTTGGAAGACTGTGGGACAGTTTCTTAAAAAGCTAATCATACTGTGATATAATGGGTCAAATATATGGTGACAGAAGATGATTTGACTTTGAGTAGTGGGTACACAATACAGTATATAGATGATGTGTCATAGAATTGTACATGGAAACTTATATTTTAATAACCAATGTCACCCTAATTAATTTAATTTAAAATTTTAATTATAGTGTGGCCATACAGACCAAAATTGATCTCAAGTTATTTCTTCAAATGATTTGAAAACTTATGCCTACCGAAAATCTGCAAGAGAATCTTTAGCAGATTTATTTATAGTCACCCAAAACTGGTAGCAACCAATATACAAACCAATATTCTTCACAACAGAATATTATTAATTCATAAAAAGAATTAAGTTACCAAATTATCAGATTTTTGGAAACAAAATAGTAGTATATCTACTATTAATTCTATGTACTGCACGTGCTACCATTTTTTAGCATTGTGAGCACTGATTTGAGCGATGTTTTCAAACACTTTAATAAGGACTATAACATTTTGATTAAAGACCAATCTAAAAGTTGATTATTAGGCAGGACATATTTGACAAGATGATGTATACATATATCAATTTGGGTTTTGTTCTTTTATTTTCTCCTTACATTTCAGAGTCAGAAAGTGTTTTCTTAGTGGTTGAAAATTAGAAGTTTCTCAAAATAAGCTTACTTTATGGTCCTTGTGTATTTTTGTTGTTTACTTATCATGCTTTTTTGGTTATTTTTATTTGATTTTTGTTTTTTGTTGGGATTCTGTGTTTTGTTTTGTTTTTGAGGTTTTGAGGGAAGATTAAGTTATTTTCTAAAGGGGGAGGCACTATTTGGAAAACTCCTCAGAATAATAGTTATATTCTTGCCCAAGATTAGACACTGGACCCCTTTCCTGATGGCTCTACAATAAAATTAAGAAAAAAAAAGATAGAAATGGCAGATATATGGCATATTTAGAAGTAATGGACTGCAAGTAGAAGTAAAAATTCAGGAAGTTTAAGTATGTCATACAACTAAAGCCACCTGACTTTAAGATGCAAGCTAGATCACAGAAGTAATTTCAGTGCTAATAATGAAATGATTACCTCTATTTTTTAGGCATTGTCTAAGTCTCTGTTGGAATCTTGTTTAATTCCTGAGCAGGAAAACCCCATAAACCTGTCACAAAAGACCAATATTGAATTTCTTTAAAGAACAAATACTTTTAGTCTTATTTAATTAATAGATAACGATTGGGAAACTTATTTCACACCTGTGTTTGTGAAGGAAGATTAATAACAGTGCACTGGGAAAACAGAATACCTGCCTTATTGCCTCCTGTCTCAGTATCCTCCAACCACTAGATCCATCTGATCAACAATACATAGGGATGTTTCTTTTCACAGCCATGTTAGCAACTTAAAATTTGAGGTAAATATCATTACAATTATTTATAATTTTATTTTAAAAATAAGCATAACTTACATAAATGTATCAAGATGATAATAACCTTTTCCTGGCAACCATTACAAATTTTTTGGTCTTTTTATTTTACTTCATTTCTCACTCCCAATCACTTTCCCATTATTTATCTCACCAACACATCTTGACAAGTAACAGCCTCTATGCATTTCCCATCATCATGTAATTTACAAACATTTATATGCAGGCTTAGATTATTTTTACTAAAATGTAATTCTTATATATGCATATTTTTATTTGTTTCTCTCTTTCAACAATAGTTTCTGCATATTTTAGATACACTTCAATTTCATTTGATTAAATGGAGCTTATTAATTGGTCTATACAATAATTCTATGATTTTTTTTCTATTCATACACATTCATTTTGTAACTTTTTGCAACTATGAATAGTGTGGCGTGCGTGCATACACACGCACACATCTTTATGTGGATATTTTTAGATTTTTGTAATTCTACTTATAAGACCTTAATTTCCAGAAATGAGCAGTTGGGTTAAAAGGGTCCTGTTAAATTTACTATGGAAAAATTGTTTATTTTTATGATTCATGTGTAGTTATTTAGATTTATACATGAAGTTATTCTTATTAGCTTACTAGTAAACTCATTAATATAATTGCCATAGCTTGCATATCAGAGATATTTTTGAAATACACCAGCTAATTCTATAATAACTGCATTATTAAACTGCATTTTAACAATCAATTTCTAAATGCATATTTTTACTTTACCTTAACGTTCTATATCATTTCTAAAAGTAGATTTGCATACCATCTATCCCAAATCAGTATTATACTAAATCTTAAAAAAAAAGAGAAAGACTTTCAAGAGCTCATATTTTAATAGTAATTATTGCAAATTCTAAAATGGTTGCAGTCAGTGAAATCCACATATATCTTTCATAATTAAATTCAACTGCTTTGACTCTTCAATAAGGATTCATTTTTTAAAATATAATGACTCTTCTGATTCAGAATTCAAGTTATTAGGTCACCTGCCCCCAGTCTTCTCTCAAGCTACCTCATTATCATTCCTTTAAGCTTTATTCATGTTTTATATTTCCAATATATGGATCATCCATTTTTCTCTATTATGCACTCATTGCATATTTTTCTACATCCTTTTTGGCCTTCAGACTTCCTGAGAAAGTTATTGTTCCAAGGAATTGCATAAGCTATTTTTATGTTTCTCAATTTTCTGGTTTTAGTACTCAAAATAATTTGTCCTATTAACTTGAAGAAGATTACTCATTTTTAATAAGTATGTACCTTATTTCCATGAATAATTACTCAATGGAATCAGTAGAAAGGTTTCTTCTAACAAATCAATACTATTACATCTAGAAATTTCTGTGCAAATAATTGAAGTAAGATACATTACAAAGAGGTTGACAATATTCTCCTGCCTCTCTCTCAGCAGTGTAGTGTCTCAGACATAACTCCTGACTGTCCTTATCCCTCCACACACTGTCCTTGGATGTGTATATTTTCATTGTTGTGATTACCAAGGGGATACTTGTGACTTCTTAATAGTTACCATTGGCTGCTGTACAAATATGACTTCACCCTCATTCATTTGACCCCACAAATCACCCGAATGAAAAGAATCTCTTACTCTTGCATATTCTTAAACATATTTGTCATTATTAAAGCTTCTATCATAGTATTCTTTAACAATCCTTTGTTTTTAGGTGGGGTCTGTTGTTATTTCTCCTCTTTCATTTCTGATTTTGTTTATTTGGGTCTTCTCTCTTTGCTTCTTGATGAGCCTGGCTAGATGTCCATCAATCTTGTTTATCCTTTCAAAGAACCAGCTCTTGGTTTTGTTGATCTTTTGAATTGTTTATTTGGTCTCCATGTTGTTTATTTCCACTCTGATCTTCACTATTTCCTTCTGCATACATTGGGCTTTTCTTGTTGCTCTCTTTCTAGCTCTTTGAGTTGAAAGGTTAGGAAATTTATTACCATTGTTTTCTGTTTTTTCCAGTAGCCTTGTAGAGCTATGAACTTCCCTCTCAAGACTGCTTTCACTGTGTCCTATAAATTTTGTATGATTGTGTTGTCATTGTCATTTGTTGCCATGATGTTCTTTATTTCTTCCTTGATCTCTCTGGTTACCCAGTCATTATTTAATAGCATGCTGTTTAGTCTCCATGTGTTTGATTTCTTTGTATTGTTTTTATTGTAATTGATTTCCAGTTTTATGCCACTGTGATCTGAAAAAATGCTTGATATTATTTCTATCTTTTTGAATTTGAAGAGACTTTTCCCATGACCCAACATATGGTCTATCTTTGAAAATGACCCATGTGCACTGGAGAAGAATGTCTATTCTATGGCTATGGGGTGAAATGTTCTGAAGATGTCAATTAATTTCATCTGGTATAGTGAGTCATTTAGGATTGATGTTTCTTTACTGATTTTTTTGTTTAGAGGATTTGTCCAGTTGTGACAGTGAGGTATTAAAATCTCCTACTATGATTGTATTGCTGTCAATCTCTCCCTTAATATCCTTCAGGAGTTTTTTTGTTTGTTTGTTTGTTTGTTTTTATTTTTTATGCATTTAGGTGCTCCTATATTGGGTGCATATATGTTTACCAGAGTTATTTCTTCTTGTTGGATTGTTTCCTTTAGTATTATGAAGTGGCCTTCTTTATCTCTTGTTATGTCCTTCACTTTGAGATCTAATTTGTCAGATAAAAGCATTGAAACCACAGCATCTATGTTCATTTCTATTCGCCTGAAATACCATCTTCGATCCCTTCACCCTCAATCTGTGTGCATCTCTTTTTCTGAGGTGGGTTTCTTGTAGACAGCAGATCATGTTTTCTTATCCAATCGGTTACCCTATGTCTTTGATTGGAGCATTTAATCTGTTTAACCATGCTGTTCATATTTCCTCAACAACTTTTTACCATGATAACCACTCCCAATATTCTAAAAAAGTTTTTGTTTTGTCTATCTTATGACATATCACATGACTCTTTTTTTTTTCTGCCTTTGCATTCCAACTTTTAATAAATATGCCTTTTGTACTAACCCACACCTGCATTATTTATTACTGAGAATATTAAAATAATCTACCATCTTTCCTCAACTCAGTTTTACCCCTTTAAAAGTCTTATGTCTTTTCAACTTCAGATAGCATGAGAAAGTCACAATGCAAGTGCATGTTAGTTGGTAAAACTCCTTATATGATTTTCCTTCATTTTTTTTTCTTTTGCTTAATTATTTTCCTATTTTTTTTCATTTTCCAGTGAGCTTTTCAGCTGTATCCAACATATTATTAAAATTGTGAGTTTTTCTTTTTAATATTGTTGTAAATTTCACTCCCCAAATTTCCATGGTATTTTTTTTTCTTATAGAGCTGCTTTTTCCATGATAACATTTTATACCTCAGCATCTATTTTCCTAAATATAATACTCATTAAAATTTTAAATTGATGTTTGATGACTCCAAAATCTAGATCACTTATGAGTCATTTTTGATTGTTACTATTTTTCATTTGATCTGGTTTATTGGTCTACCTATTATATATTTGAGAGAATATATGAACTAGTATATGAGAGAGTTTGTGGAAAATAGATTTTAAGCAATTACATTTAATTATCAGAAAGATTATTAATGAATCTCAATCTAGTTTTCAGATTTTTGGGATCTTTATCTCCTTTGTTCTTATCTTTGAATTAGCTTATCAAAGACTAAATTGAGAGTATGGTATATTAAACTCTACTCTTCTCTCTCTCTTTCTCTCTCTCTCTCTCCCCCCTCTCCCCCTCTTCCTCTCTCTCTCACTCTGCCTCTCTCTCCCTTCCCACACCCCAACCTGTGGTTCTGTATTTTTTTTTAATTTTTAATTTCAATTTCTAAATAGTTTATTTTTTGTTAAATTTAAAAATATTATTGTTGACACCATTGCAGATATCCCCCATTCCCTTCCCCTTTGTCTACCTCCACCCAGCCCTTGCACCACCTTCCCTTGGCCCTCTCACCACACTATTGTCTCTGTCTAAGGGCTATGCATATATGTTCCTTATCTAATCTTGTTTCTTGATACTTCCTTGCTGCCATGTGATACAATGTTCTTTTCTCTGCCCTTGTAAAATACTAAAATCTCTAATAGCCACTAATATTCTTCAGTTTTCTGCTAGGATTTTCAGTCTTTCTCCCCGTGCTGCATAAAAGCAAATATATTTACGAAAAGCAGAGAATAAGGACAGGTTCGCCACAGTGATCTTTTCTTCTCTTTATGACCTTTTTCCCTTCATTCCTAGCTGTATGTATGGTTCTCTACTGCATTCAAACTAATTTTTTTTAACCTATTATACTATTTTGGGCGGTTGAGTTTTGAAAAGATGCAAATTAGACTATTTTACCTAGAAAGAGCTGGTACTATATTTTATAAATAAAAAAATTAATTTCAAATGGAAATTATATTAGTAATCAATTATTTACTTTTAGAATATATTTTTTCCAAAACATTATTATATTTTCCTACCCATTGATTATCATGACAATTTGTCATAATAATCAATGGGTAGGAAAATATAATAATTGGTAATTATCATCTAATTTTATCTCTTATTTAGCCATCTAATTTACAACATGCATTAATCATTTGATTATATAGAAATATGTGACATATCTATTTCTTGAAGTATAAGTGGATAAAAAAATCAATAGGCTGTAAGAAAGTAATTTTCTTTTCATTTCATTATTCAATGTTGTATCCAATAATTTTATATGAATGGAATAAAAACAAGTTATTTCACATTTCTAGGCACTTCTTTATATTAATATTTGTAATATTAACGCTACATTTTGTTTCTGTAAAAGCTACATTTCCTTTTTTCAGAGAGGGAGAGAGGTGTGGGGGAGAAAAATGTATTTTTTTCTTTTTACCAGAAACAGTTATGAGTTACATATATATATATATGTATATATATATGTATATATACATATATATATATATATATATATATATATGCATTATTTTTGTAATGCAATGCATTAGGTACTATTATTGCTTCAATTTTTTAAATAAAATGAATACATTGAAATGTTAAATAAATGTTAATTCCTCAAAATGACACATTAAGTGGTAAAAATTAAATTTCAACTGATACCAAACACTGCACATTTTTAAATTGCTAACTATAACATCAAAGCAATGTAAAAATTTATAGCTGCATGCAGATATACATATATATGTGTATGTATATAGTTGTAAAATAAGAAAGATATACATATAGGATATAATATATGCATAAAACCATCCATGCTTCATAGAAAATATAAATTGTAGCGAGAAAATTTTATAAAACACAAAAAATTCTTTAATCACAAATAAAATGTTTCCATTGAAAACTTATGAAATAGAAGGTGAGAAAAATGCCTTTATCACATTAAGAATAAATTTAAAAATTTATAATCATGCTTTTCAACATTTTTTTTCTGTTGATTTAACATATTTTTTGAAGTTCACGTATTTTTAATACCTGGAATAACCACTGTAAAAATATCCTATTTTTATATGGGTTATTAAAAGGGTTTCTGGAAAGGGCTTCACTATAATCCATTTATAAAGGTGATCACCTTTATATTCAGCCTAATCATTCAATGCTAATTTCTTCCAGAGACATCCTCAAAGACAAATGCAGAAATAATGTTTTACTAGCTACGTGGGCATTTCTTATCCCCGCCGCATTGACACATACAATTAATCATCACATATTCTTTAACTTGAATGTCCAAAATTGAATTACTAAGAATAAGAAATTAATCACCTATCCATAATTAAATCATAAAACACATATTCAATAGTATAACGTGGGATTTCAGGGAAATTAATAAATATAAACTGAAAAATAATATACTTGAAACTGTTAAGGTCATAACCTTTGACATGGTACCCTTTTCTTAGACAGGTAGGAATATATAGGGCATGAAGAAGAAAACATGATGATAGTAGAAAACTATGATAAACAAAAATTTTAGGTATTTTTCTTGGGAAAAAGACTGCATATGAGTTATAGAAGTTTTTTTTTTTAATATGCAATAAAGTTACATTTTAATACACATATAATTTTTAAATGAACCAGTAAATGACATTTGAAAATGAGATGACTTTTTATGAAATCTGAATCCCAAAACTTACAAGCTTTTCAGCACAATGACTATATTTATTGAAGGGTGGATATGGGATTTTCAATTGCTCATAGTCAAAGCTTCATGGCTTCTCATAAATAGCTAACTTCTACATGTTACCTATACAGTCAAATGAAAAAAAATTGAGTGTAATATACATGCAATAATATGTAAAATCCTTATTTTTGTTATTAGAATTTACTTAGATTTAAAGAAAATTTAAGAAGTCATGTTCCATATACCTCATTCAGTTTTCTCTGTTACTGACATCTAATATTAGTAAGTATATTTGTTAAAATTAATGAAGAAATACTAATGCAATTCTTATTAGATGAAGTTCATACTTCTTTAGATTTCCTTAGTTTTTACCTAGGGTTCCTTTTCTGTTTCTGAATCTTATCCACATTATATTTAGTTTCCATGTCTTCTAAAGCTCCTCTTATATGTGATATTTTCACAGACACAGCTTTTTTTTTTTTATGAAATTGACCATTTTAAAGGTACTGTTCAGGATTTTGTAGAATTCAGAACTTTAGAATTCACTTGATATTTTCCCCATGATATGCCTGGGATTATAGATTACTAGGAAAAAGACTATGGGGATAAAATATCATTTCATCACATCCTATCAAGTGTACATACTGCCAATATCATTTATTACAGTTCTTGATAGGATGGGGTAGTATTTATCAGGTTTCTCCATTGTCAAGGGCCCCAACCCTGCTCACTTTCCATATCGTATACGTTTGAAATAAGTCACCTGTGAAGTCCACAGCTGTGAAACAAGTAGTAAGGATCCATCTCTTTAAAACGAGAGTATCTACATAAATTATTTGGAATTATTCTGCTTGGGAGAATTTTCTTTTCTCCTTCATTTTTAATTATTGAAACATGCAGTTATATCTGTATGAACTAAACATTTTATTATACTCTAGGTTATAATCCAGTAATATTTTTGTGTGTCCACACACAAAACAATTTTACTAGCTCAGTAAGTAAAGGCCCAGTCACTTTGAACCCCCAAATACATAGTGGATAAGAATAAATCTTGGAGCAGAAATGTCCCCTGTCCCTCAATTTAGAATGATGAAGGGAAAAAGAGGGTCTGTGCAAATAAGTTATCAAAGATGGGGAAAGAGGAGAATATTAAACCAGGATGGTGGTGAAAAGGAAGATCAGAAAGTAGAAGGTGAGAGATATATTGAAGACTCATGAAAAACAACGTGAGAGAAGTGGGCATAGGGAGACCAAGAGGTGAGAAGTATGGGTCAGTTGGGTAAGAACTTTTTAATTGCTGTTTGGTCAGTTGAGATCCAAGCAAACAAAAAATTTTAACTTCAGAGTACATAGGCCTGATAGTTAATGATAAGTCATAAATATTATGCTTCTTGGATGCAAAAGTTATGTACATGGTCACAAGATCATGGATCATATGCAAGTCCAGCAAACCCAGAAATGATGCTGACGTCTGGATTTGGTTATTCATCCTTTCAAAGATGAAGGCTGAAGCCGAAGTTGAAGAATATATTATGACCAGATGCTAAGGCCAAAGCCAAATTTTGGTGCATCCTTACTAAACTGTATTCCTCCTGTAGGAAAGACATACAAGCTGTTCATTAAAAACAGTATTGGTGAAACATAGTTATTAACATAGGAGGATTGTCTTACTGTTATAAAATTTAAACACTGGTTATAAAAGAGTATGAAAATGTGATCCCAAATTTGTCATTAAAGGGGAAAATCTGAATAGATAAAAGACTGAAAGACACATACAAAAAATTAATGATGATTATTCTGGGTTTCAGATGAAAGGATTTCTGCCTTATTTTGAATTAAATGTTTTTGTATTTTATAAGACATACTATTCATGTGATTTTTAAAAATAAAAGGTAGAAAACTATTATATATACACATGAATAAAATGTAACTTCTCAAAAGACATTTTGAGGGTAGAATTATTTGCAAGTCAAGATAAAAAATCCATATGGTAATAATTCCAACTGTGATAGCCATTACTGATATTTACCTATGTCTCCTTTTTCTTTGTGAGTATTCAGAAATCCTCTTTTCCAAAATACTTTATATTGAAAAAAAAAATGCCATATGAGTAGTCATTGTTAGTGAAACACTACTAGAAGAGATATATATTGTCTATGGCCTGAGACCATGAATGTTCCTAAGTAAATCACCGGTGCTGTTCACCCACCAAGGATACTGTAGAATGCCCATGTTCAGATAATGAAGGAGCAGGATTGAAATACACTTCAGTTTGACCTCTATAGAGTTGCCAAAAACTACAGAAGACTTTGGATGAGCAAGAAATTAACATATGACCCTAACCGGTTTGCCTCAGTGGATAGAGCATTGGCCTGCAGACTGAAGGGTCACAAGTTTGATTCTAGTCAAGGGTGTATACCTAGATTGCAGGCACATCCCCATTAGGGGTTGTGCAGGAGTCAGCTGATCCGTGTTTCTCTCTCATTGATGTTTCAAACTCTCTATTCCTCTCTCTTCCTCCCTGTAAAAAAAAACACAATAAAGTATATTTTTTTAAAAAAGAAATAAAAATATGTTCTGTAAGGCAGCAATAATATAAGCTTACTTATAATTACAGTATAAATTACCTAACCTAAAAAAATACAGTAACAAAAAAACCTGTGAAATTTATTACCGTTATTTTGTCTGTTTTACCCACTAAGTGTCCTCTAAGATATTAGTGTTAAGAATAAAAGTGAAGATATTCATCACTAAAAAGTCTACATATAAAAAAGATGAAATAATTTTATGAGCAGTAATTTTCATAATTTGGGTAACACAACATAATATATCTGAAAGAAGAAATGAAGGCAAATTTGAAAAATCCTCTTTAAAGAAATGTTAAGTCTATAAGTTTTCACTGGTGAAATATTTTAAAATTGAAGGTTTCACTAATTTTGTTCTAAAATTTACTTCCTATAATTTGCAAACTCCTCCAGATAATAAAAATAACAACTATTTATTAACTGGAGGCCCATTGTATGAAATTTGTTCACGGGGGGAAGGGGTTCCCTCAGCCCAGCCTGCACCCTTTCTAATCTTGGACCCATCAGGGTATGTCCAACTGCTGGTTTAGGTCCAATCACTCTCACAATCCAAGACTCCTGGTTCCTAACTGTTCACCTGCCTGCCTGCCAGATTGCCCCTAACTACCCCAGACCTCTCCAGCAGCTGTGCCTCTCTCTCTAAGATATTAGCAGTTCAGCCCACTCCCCCAGCAGCCTGAAGTGACTGTTGATTAGTCCCACCTCTCTGATCAGGCCGAGAGATAGGTCCCGAGAGGCTGACTGGCATAGAAACTGAGAAATCAGAACCTAATCTGGGTAAACTGCAAGAAGCCAATGACTGCCTAGGAAGTAGAGCTTTTGACATTGAATGGCATAGAAACCAACCAATCAGAATCTAATATAGGTGAACTGTGAAGGCAGAACCTAAGATGGGAACTTAGAAGGGGTTTTAAAGGCAACAGTTGTTTGGTGTAAGGTGTAAAAAAGCAGTTCAATTTTTCAATGACCGGTTTGGCAGTATTGTGCATATGGCTGGCTATCAGTCCAGGTATAGGGATTATGTGTTTTTGTCTGCCAAGAGCTTCTCCTCCTGCTGAAAAAGGCCCCTCCCTCCATTTAAGCAATCCTATCCTATACAATCTATGTATGCTAATAAAAGGGTAATAAGCTAATTAGACTAGGTCAACCAGCCATGTTCCAGATGACCAATTTCTTTCTGGACAAAGCCATGGTGGTAGGAGTTGAGGCAGTGGCAGTTAGGGGCAGTCAGGCTGGCAGGGGAAGGCAGTTGGGGGTGATATCAGACTAGCAGGAAATTAATGGCAATCAAGCCAGCAGGTGAGGACAGGTAGGCAAAGGGGTCAGGGGCAATATGGCAGGCAGGCAGAGACAGTTAGAGGCATTCAGGCAGGCAGGTGAGTGGTTAGAAGATAATGGTCCCAGATTGTGAGAAGGATATCCGACCGCCGGTTTAGGTCTGATCCCTGTGGGAGAGGGTGCAGGCTGGACTGAGGGAACTGCCCACCCCACCACCCCAATGCACTGAGCCACTAGTATAGAATAATACATTTCATACAAGTAGTATTTAATTTAGAAAGGCAAGACATATTTAGCATTTGAAAATCACTCAAGTCAAATAATTCAATCTATTAAGGAAAATAAGGGGTAAATCATAGATGATCATTGATAGATGCAAAATTGATAGATACAGGGGAAAAGTTACAACAGTCAACATAATCATGTATATGTTTTTAAAACACAGTAAACTATAAATAAAACTTTCTTAAAGAGACAAAATAAACCTATAAAAAAGCCTAGGTATGTTGTACTCAATGGTGAAATAGTTAACTTGCATCTCCTAAGATCCTTTCTAAAAAAAGAGAAACATGCAAATTGACTGTACCTCTGCTATGCCCACAAACCATGCCCAGCAGCCAATCAGGAGTGAGTATGCAAATTAACCCAACCACAATGGTGGCTAATTTGCATATCAAGCACACAGCAAAGACTGAAGATGGTGTAGAAGCAAGCCACGCACTGCAGAATGGAGTGAAGCTGTGAAGAAGCAAGCAACCAGGGTGGCGGCAAAGGGAGGGAAGCAGGCGGGGCTGTAGTGACAACCACAGGAAGCCCTATTTTTGCAGAAATAGGTCCAAGGAATCTTCCTGCAATGGGCCTCTAGTCAATAATAAGATTAGAGTGCCCAATATTATCACTCTTATTTAACATTGGGATGGGGGATGTAGGTACTAGCTAGTATATATATATATATATATATATATATATATATATATATATATGCGAAAAGCATGAGACTTGAACGAAGTAAACCTTTCATATTTATATGACACATTATTTTGTACTAAGAGGATCCAAAATAATATACATATAACAAAATCTAAATTAATAAGTGAATACAGCTAAGTCATTCCATAATATATTAACACACAAAATTTAATTTTGT
>PVJN01014228.1:0-47745 GCA_004026805.1 Lasiurus borealis
CAAGTGCAGCACTATTTTTAAAACAAGTTCACTTACCATATAAATAATTACAAAAACTCGTGCTATGGGGTATCTTCGGAGAAAAATTCCCAGGCGGATACTGTGCAAATGGTGGTGGGGTGGAGAGAAGAGATGAGAGTTAGATTAACAAATGATCTACTTATCGTAATATCTAATAATGCTTTTTAACATTCCACTCATTTATACTAGTTCTATGGCCACCATAAAGATTTATTTAGAGTACATTAAATAATTATTTGAAATAATCATATAGAAATGCCATAGTGTAAACAAATACTTTTATCATTACTTGGGTTTAGCTGTTAAACAACTTGGTCCCTCTCTAAATCATTTTCCTCTTAGGAACTAAGTAAGTTATTAAACATAAGGCAAATGTGAAAACAAGAACAGGAAAGTCTAGTTGGAATCAATCTGCAAATTACTAATCAGGAAGCTTTTGTATGGACACATGCTTCTCAAAGACACGAAACTGCAGAAACTCAAGTAAACACTTAGACAAATGAAGTGTGAGGCGCAGTATGATGTCCGGACCTTGCCTTTCACGACTTTTTACATCCCCTATCAAGATGGGACACAGGTACAGCAATACACCTCTCTACCTTTCTGTTTCTTTCCACCTGCACAATGCCTTGCGTACTGGTTCTCTACAAGTTATGTAGGTGGAATAAGCGAAAGGTGAAATAGATGTGCATATTAATTTGGAAATGACTATGGCATCCTTGGTCCATGGCTTTGGGCATCTTAGTAAATCCTCCTCCTAATATATAACACCACAGCTATATTCTGCTGCATAAAAGTAAGAAAAGATTGATCTTTTATGCAACAGTTCATTGAAACCGTGTTTAATTATAAATACTAAAAGACAAAAAGAGTTTAATAGGATATTTAGACATGAACTTTATCAATGCTATCTATAAACTATTAAAACATTTTTTCCTTTAAAAGATAAAAGACAGATTATTAATCTTTTATCATTATACAAGGTAACAGTGAAATTATTATTTATGGTTAGCACATGTATGAAAATGGTAACAGGAGTGGTTTAGATTAAACATACAGGAGCAGTCCCTGAGCCTCAGTGAATGTTTGGTGGTTTCTTCTAGCAAGTCTTTTGCTTCATTTATTCTATTTATTTATTTATTTTGCTGATTTTCCACAGAGAGGAAGGGAGATGGATAGAGAGTTAGAAACATTGATGAGAGAGGACATCCATCAGCTGCCTCTTGCATGCCCCCTACTGGGAATGTGCCCGCAACCAAGGTACATCCCCTTGACCGGAATCAAACCTGGGACCTTTCAGTCCGCAGACCAACGCTCTATCCATTGAGCCAAACCGGTTTCGGCTGCTTCATTTATTCTGATTGCTAAGTACGGAGCTCCACCTTTTCCTGGGTGATTCAAAATCCTGATTCTCCTGTGAGCTATTCTAATCTCGGCCTTGGCAGAAGATGGGTTTATATCCTAAATAAGAATAGCTTCTGGCCTACTCATTTTCTGTCCAAACCTCCTTTACAGTAGGATGAAAGGCTAGGTGTGAAATCTTCTGCGATTACTTGTTGTACAGGTTTCCAGACCTGAAATACAGTGACCTGCAAAAGCTGCAACACCCATTCCTACAGCATCAAGCTCTTTGCCCTCCTTGGTCGATCTCCATGGCCACCCATTTGGTCAAGGAAGGTGATTACTCAGCATAACATCAGCATTTGCTAGTGGGGGGTGATGCTGCCAAGGGCATCCATGGCACTGGGGCAGAGGGAGACCCAAAACCTTTGACAGTTATTTAAGAACTTTATTAATAGGTGCTTGTAGTTTGTTGACTTTTAAAAAAAAAAATCAAGTTGTAAACTATTTTTACAAATTAAAAATGAGGTTCTTAAAAAATCTCAACTTGCCAGATATGTAACAATTTAAAAACCTCTAAAGGTGTATTAAGAAAAACTAGACTTTTTTTTTAACATGTTTGTCATTACCAAAAAGAGACATCTTTAGGTAAAAATAATCGTAATAAAACCTCCATGCTGCATAGCTGGTCCACAGGCAAAAAGCAAGCACTTAAGGTCTTCTGCTTCCATCTTTTTTGTTTTGTCAATCTCACATGAGGCTATTTTTCCATTGCTTTTCGGAGAGTGGAAGGGAGATGTGTGTGTATGTGTGTGTGTGTGCCCCAAGAGCAGCAAGCAAACCCATAGCCCAGGTATGTGCCCTTGACTGGGAATCAAACCCAAGACCCTTGGGTGCACGGGCTGACGCTCTAACCGCTTAGGGAACACTGGCCAGGCTTGGTCATTGAATACTGCTGGAATTTTATATTCATCTCTTCTTCTGACGACTAAACCGGACAGTAGAGATGGTAAGCTAGTGTTTACTCAGCCCCGCCCTGCTCAGCTTTGGGAGATGAATTCTCAGCTGGTGGACCAGCTGCTTTAGTCTCAGTGCATCTTGTGTTTAGGGTTTTCTAAGCATCTGCACGAGCTGCAGCGGTACTGATGTGGAGGTAGCTGCTGACCTTGGGTCTCTGGTAATCCTGCTGGAGGACTCTGGCGTGGACAGCATCTGAATGCTGATGGTGTGCTGCCTTGTCCTGGAACTCCACAGAGGCCTGTAGCATCTGCTGCCTCCACACCTTGTTCCCCTTTAACTACATCAAACCCTACAGCCTCTGCTTCTCCCACACTGTGGGGGTACTTCCTGGGCTTCTTCTTTATGGCCGTCTGATGTACAGATACATCCTCTGTGGTGTCATTCCTGCTGATTAATCATATGCGTGTCTTACACTGAGCCATTTTACTGTCCCAACATCTTCGTGGCAAAGATTTTGTCTCTGCTGGCAGGTGCCCAGGATTTGAGGCTACCTGGGCTGGCGCTCCCTGTGCCACTGCCCGCGGTGCCAGGCTTGGTGTTGGCAGTGCTGAGGGTGGGGTGGCAGGCCTCGCTGCTGGTGGTGGGGGTGATGGTGACTGGGGTTGTCTGCAGCAGCTGCGGCTCCTTCCAGGTGTGATGGTAACTAGGCCGGAGCGATGGCAGTGGTGCTAAAACATTTTCTACATAAGGTAGATGTCTGCTAGTATAAAAAGTTTATTTAGAAGTATATATATAACATAAGTTATGTATTATTTATGTAATATATAAAAACATATTACCATGAGTACTGTTCATTAGTAGCATCTTTTTATTCTAATCACATGACAAAGTATTGAGATAAAGCATTCAAATGGATGCATTTACATGTGATAGAGATGTTCTCAATGAAATTTAATGAGCATTTAAATAGAGTTTATTCCAGGAAATGGTCAGAATTAATCATCTTCAATAAGTACATATAGGCACTGGCAGACCTCTTAAAGCAATTTCATGACACTGAAATACCATGAAAGGAATAAGGTAAATGTCACTTTAAATATCAGCTCTATCTGATGGGACTCACAATGATGGAAACCCCTAGAAAAGATTATAAAAATAATTGATGGTCCGGCCGAAACCAGTTTGGCTCAGTGGATAGAGTGTCAGCCTGCGGACTGAAGGGTCCCAGGTTTGATTCCGGGCAAGGGCATGTATCTTGGTTGCGGGCATATCCCCAGTAGGGGGTGTGCAGGAGGCGGCTGATCGATATTCTCTCATCGATGTTTCTAGTTCTCTACCCCTCTCCCTTCCTCTCTGTAAAAAAATCAATAAAATATATTAAAAAAAAAAAAAGATAGTTGATGGTCTATCACCCATCATTACTGGCAGGACTTACCTAAATTGGTCAATTGAACTAGCAGCTTTGCGGACTCTTCCATACATTCCTGCCAGACTGGTTTCTGTGTCATTAAAAAGAACAGGAACGTTTCGTAGACGTGCCCCTGTTTAAACAAGAAAATAACAAATGGAGGTACAGACAACAAATAAATTTTTTAACAAAATTACAGTTGAATATACATTAAGTTACAGGTGAAAGAAATTCTCAAGGCCAACTTTCTAAGTATTACTTCCAGAGATAAAATCATACTAAAACAGGTAAATTTGATTATATGAAATGTTTGAACTTCAATACCCAAAATATCAAAATGTAAAAACTAAAAATATTATTTCTATGAAATTAGCAAAAATTAAAGTTTATAAGTAAACTTTAATTGCCAATAGTCAATATTAATGTACACAACTCCTGTGTTAGTCAGAATGGCCTTTCTACAAAGCTGATGACTCCCACGTCTCATTTCCAGCCCAAAGCACTCCCAACTCTAGACTTGTCCAATCACCTGTCCCATTTCCATCTGGAGGCCTCACAGCATCTCAAACTCAGCAAGCCAAGACCATGGTACTGACTTCTGACCTCTGCTGCCAACCCACTCGTCCTGCAGTTCTCCCATCTCAGACATGAGAACCCCTTCCTTCCATCTGCTCAGGCCCCCAACTCTGACTTCTCTCTCCTGTCAGACTGCACAATCTGCCAGCAAATGCTGTCAGCTCACCTTTAAAACGAAGCCTCACAACCCCCATCTGTTCTGAACCACCCTCATCTCTGACCTGGATTAATACAAGTTCCTCCCGCTCCCCTGCTCCACTCTTAGTTTTTTGTAGTCCACTATGCACACAGCCGCCAGAGGTATCTGTTAAAACACAGGTGGCATCAGCCACCTTCTCAAGCCGCTCCAGTGCCTTTTACTTCCTTCAGAGACGTCATCCTTCAGGCCTAAACAGCCTCCTCCAAGTTCTCTGAACTCACCACACCCGCTCCCCTCTCTCCTGCTGCCCTGGCTGCCCTGCTGTTCCTGAACCAGGCCCGCAACAGTCCGCCTCAGGGCCTCTGCAGCACCTGCTCTTCTCCCTCCTGGACACTCTTCCCGTGGATCTCCTCCCTGTCTACTGTCTTCCCTCCCACCTTTCAATGAGGTCTCCCTGGACCACATTTCCACAGCTAGCACCCATGTCTCCCTTCCTCCGCACATATCACCACTTCACATCATCCATTTACTGCCTGTCCTCCACCTGCATGCCTCCCCACACCACCAGAATGGAAGACCCACAGGACAGAGGTTTTGGTCTTTTTTGTTGCCCAATGTCTAGGATAGTAGCTGGTATAAACTAAGCACGTAGGAATTATTTCTGATTTTACCACCAAAAATCAATTCAGGTCAAGGGCAGGCTCAATCCTCAGTGAGGAGTATGCAGGAGGCAGCCAATCTGATTCTCTCTCATCATTAATGTTTCTATCTTTCTCTCCCTTCCTCTCTTAAGTCAATAAAAATATATTAAAAAAGAAAAACAGGGACTCTTTAACCTATTGCTCATAAAAACTAAAAAATACATATTCATAGTTTATTGGAATCTCCATTGGAAGATTATTAAAACAAATTTTGCTTTAAGATTCCTGAAAGTCTCTCTGCACTGAATCATTTGCTTTGTCTGCAACATCCTACTGAGCATCGTATGTATTTCATTATGACTACGGGTCCTCAGGCCACTTTCCTCCAAGTCCCACGCTAGTGAGGGATATTAATCAGTCCACAGTCCAATTTACTGATGATCAGATCAAACAGCACATGGCCTATCTTCACAGAAGGAGAAAAGTGGGTGCTTCGTTGGATGAAACCTCTTTCTTAATAAAAATGGTATTTTTTTAACTTATCAAAATCATGTCTGAATTAGCAACATTAGAAATTAAGGCAACAGCCCTAACTGGTTTGGCTCAGTGGATGGAGCATTAGCCTGTGGACTGAAAGGTCCCAGGTTCAATTCCGGTCCAGAGCATGTACCTTGGTTGCGGGCACATCCCCAGTAGGGGGCGTGCAGGAGGCAGCTGATGGATATTTCTCTCTCATCCATGTTTCTAATTCTCTATCCCTCTCCATTCCTCTCTGTAAAAAATCAAAAAAGTATATTTAAAAAAAAAAAAAAATTAAGGCAACAAAACGTTTTTGTTTTTGTTTTTAATCCTCAACCCAGGATATTTTTCCACTGGTTTTTAGGAAGAGTGGGAGAGAGAGGGAAAGACAGTGAGAAACATCAATGTGAGAGAAACACATCGATTGGTTGCCTCTCCCACATAACCTGACCAGCGTCCAGGCCGGGGAGGAGCCTGCAAACAAGGCACGTGCCCTTGACTGGAACTGAATGGCCGTTCTTTTTTTACCTTCGCCACTGTCGACTCCAGACATATTGATGGAAGACCCGGTGCTCCCAGCTCCAGTGGCCAATTTCATCTGCTGCTCGAGGCGCTCCAGCTGGAAGACCAGCGAGTTCTTCTCGGTGCTGAGGCTCTCCAGCATGGTCTGCTTCTGGATGAGGGTCTCTGTCAGCTGATGGAGCCGGCTCTCCAACTCAGACTGGCTGCTGTTGCTTAGGGTTTTATTGGTAAGCTGAAAGGCAACAGTTCATACCAGCATTACCTAAGACCAGTCAGACAACACAGAAAGCACACTGTCACATCCCCAGGTGAACTGTGCTATTCAATGATTTCTCAAAACTCCATAATGATTCATGGACTACAGAAGCAATTTTCAAACTGTATTAGTGGATTACAAAATCAACGTGGTGGTTCACTGACGCGTTAAAAAGTAAAACAGAATGGGACGTATCAGAGCGTACAGCACATAGTATGTGAAAGTATTATTTTGTGAAACTTCTATATTAATTTTAGTGCTGAGACATGATATAAACCTTGCTTCTTGCTGTAACATCACGGTCAAAAATATCTGAAAGCACTGATCCATGGACATAGCTGAAACATTTCGACCTGGATAACTCAACGGTTGTGCAAAGACCACTCACTTCCGGTGGTTTTCTTCCCCTGCGATTTCCTCGCTATCTGACTTGGACAAACTGCTACACTTCTCTGAATCTTTCCTCCAAGTCCCTCAAGTGAGGACGAATGTGCTTGTTGTCTGTCTCCTCCTGAGTTAACTGAAGATAACAGTGCCTGTTGCACATGGTGTTTAGAGATATTAAATGAGAATGTTCCTAGTCGGGTCTGGCTGATGGTTCTTAGTAACCTCCTTCATTGCATCTTCTTTGTTCTCATATGTCACCATCTCCCTCCTCCACTCAGCTGCCCACATTTCCTGCTTGGAAAATTCAGTCCCCTTCTTTTCTCTAGGCTCTACCTGCCTTCAAAGCCTCTTCCTTGAAGCCTTTTCCAACAATTCTAGCCCAAGCTGCTCTCAGCCTTCTTTTAGTCTTAGATCCTCAGCATTTATCAATCACTTTGGAAACACTGTTTAAAGGAGTCCATTACTTATTGAGTCAATTGCCTGAAGAGAAGGGAAGAAAGGACAATCTACAACTACAGAGTAAGTGAATGCATGATTTCAGCAGTTAATGATCAAGACTGGTAAAACTGAGTATTAGGCACAGACTGTTTTATGTTTCTCATTTTCAGGGTTATAAAGAGGTCTTGCTGACTTCATGAAAGACCTATCAATTGCTAATAGAAAGATGTATCCCCACTGAAATTAAAAGGTGTTGGGATAATTCACATCTCCTCAAGTGACTCTGGCTACAAGATCTATAATAATAAAAGTGTAATATGCTAATTAGACTGGACAGCCAGATGTCCTTCTGGACAACCTTCCGGATGAAGCTGGGCTGTGAGGGCTGAGGGCAGCGGTCACGGCTGCAAGAGCCGAGCCTCTTGCACGAATTTCATGCATTGGGCCTCTATCACTTCTGTAAGAAGCAAGCCACAATACAGCAAGTGCAAACGTTTAAGCACTCATAGGCATTAGATGAAAAGTCTATATGAGGTTGAAAATAACACTGTACCACTGCAACAAGAAAATTCAGATAAAAATATGGAAAAAGAAAATCTCACTGTATTCTCTGTGTAAAAATGTGCCTTTACAATGAATGGTATCTTTGCCCAAGTTGTAAATGATACATACCTGATTCCTAAGTTTCTGAATTTCTTCTTCTCGATCTTTAATTCTGCTTTGCAATGTATTCTTTGTTCGATAAAGATCTTCTTCTATATAATGGAATTCCTACAAAGGGAGGCACAAAATAAAAGTTAAAACAGCATTCTCTATTCCATCGCCAGGACCTAAAATAATGCCTGACACATAGTAGACACTCAATATGTGCTGAATATACACTGAATGGATAAATGAACAGATTTGGATGGGTCTAATGAAAAGTTATACTTCAGCATCATGTATCAATATATGAATGTTTAAGCACAAGTCTTTATGTGGTCATATGTTTTAAATTTTTCTAGAACTGCTACTGGATCATATGATAAGTGTATATCTAATTTAAAGGAAGAAAACCTGCCAATTGTTTTCTGAGTTGTTTTTCCAAATACCTGTACCAGTTTGCATTCCAACAGCAACATGAGAGCGTGCCGGTTCTTCCACATCCTTCCCACATTTGGTGGTGTCAGTCTCTGTAAGTGTAGCTAATCTAGCTGGGTATGTGGCGCTATCTCATTGAGGTTTCACTTTGCATTTCCCTAATGATTAATGATGTTGAGCAGATTATTTGTGTGCTTATTTGTATCAGGCAATATCTTGTACCTTTTTTGCACTGTCGTTAATAAAAGAGAAAGAAACAAAGAAATACCTCTGGGTTCACTATCAACTGCATTAAACCACTGCTAGTTTGTATAATAAATATGATCATTCAGGGTCAAGTCAGAATTTAAGAACAAAGTACATTCCAGGAAAGAAAGAGTAATTAGTTAGCTAAGTACTTTCAAAAGCATTATGTAGTATAGAGAATATAGTCAATTATATTGTTAATAACTGCATGGTGACAGATTGTAACATCCTAGGGATCATTTTGCAATGTATATAAATATCGAATCACTATAATGTACACCTAAAACTAATGGTATAGTGTATGTCAATGATATGTCAATTTAAAAATGCATTATGCTTCATTGTGCTGGGAGCTTCATGTAACTACTTCAGTAAAGGGAGCTGTATGAAGACTTACATGTGTGATGGACTAAAATGCCAAAGACTACTTTAGATATTTAGTTCAACCTGCTCATTTCACAGACTGTAAAAACTGAGATATGTGGAAAAAGAGAAAATGGCCCTAGCTAGTTTGGCTCAGTGGATAGAGCGTCAACCTGTAGACTGAAGGGTTCTAGGTTAGATTTCTATCAAGGGCACATGCCTGAGTTGTGGGCTGGATCCCCAGTAAGGGGTGAGAACAGAAGGCAGCCAATCTGTGATTCTCTCTTATCATTGATGTTTCAATCTCTCTCTTCCTCTCCCTTCCTTTCTGAAATCAATAAAAAATATATATTTTTTTTTTAAAAAGAGAGAATAAGCCTAACCAATGGATACTGACAACAGGGAGGTGAGGGCATTAAATGTGTGTGTGTGTATGGGGAGGAAAGGGGGAAAAAGAGGGGTAATGGGGGAATAAGGATACATATGCAACTCCTTAATTAATAAGTAAATTTAAAAAAAGAGAAAATGAGGAAGATAAGGAGGGTAGGAGAATAACATTTTATAGATATGCCTTATTTCTGAAGCTCTAGGCTAGCACAAAATTTAAGGTTGAAATGATCTAAACTGATAAAGAACACTGCAGGACATTTAATCCTAAAATTAAGTACTTCACATCTAGAACATCTGATTACTAAGTAAACAGCCATAGCTATATTCAATTCCACTTTCTTCTACTTACCTCCTTCATTTTATAAAAGGGCACTGGAAATGAATGTGGTTGAAACCATGTGCCATAATAAAAAGAAAACTATCTCACTAATTAAGAACATCAAATTTTTACCTTTAAATATGTATTAGATCCTTAAATAACTTAGAATGCAATTTCTGAAAGGATAGCTAATCTTGTAATTAAATTAAGATAGCCCATGATGTACTCAGCAGTTGCTACTCAGTTTTTCTCTTAATATGCACAAAACAGATTTAAGTGCTACTTTCAAAATAAAAACAAATATTTCCCTGAGAATTGAACCACTTTCAGAAAGAATAAATCCTAATGAAAAAAAAAAAATATCTGTCAAGCTAGAATGGCTCAGTTGATTGATTGCCATCCTGTGCTCCAAAAGGTTGCCAGTTCAATTCCCAGTCTGCGATTCTGATCCCCAATCAGGGCATTTATACAGGGCAACCAATCAATGTTTCTTTCTCACATTGATGCTTCTCCCTCCTCTCCCTCTTCCTTCCCTCCTCTTCCGCTCTCTCCCTCCCAGCATGTCCTGGGGTGATAATTTAAAAAAAAAAACTTTAAAGGACATAAATATGCAAAACTGGAATATTTTTATCTTCTATAAAATAAACAAGATAGTGATTTTATTATGAGAAATGAACTAAGATAATATAAATTAAGTGCCTATAAAAATGTCACTACTCAGTAAATTATAGATGTTACTAGTGGCCTAGTGCACAAAATTCATGCATGAAATTTGTGCACAAGGAGCGGGGGGGAGAGGTTGTCCCTAAGCCCAGCCTGCACCCTCTCCAATCAGGAATCCCTTGGAGGATGTCCAACTGCCGGTGTAGGCCTAATCCCTGGGATCAGGCCTAAACTGACAGTCGGACATCCCTCTCGCAATCCAGGACCGCTGGCTCCTAACCACTCACCTGCCTGCCTGATCACCCCTAACCACTCTGTCTACCAACCTGCTCACCCCCAACTGGCCCCTCGACAGCCTGTCCACCCCCAACATTCCCCACCACTGGCCTGATCACCCCCAACTTCCCTTCCCTAACTGCCTCTGCCTTGTCTTGCCACTGTGGCTTTGTCTGGGCGGCAGCCACAGAACTGGTGACCAAGGAAGCCAAGCCTCTCACTCACTCTGACTGGCGCCACCATCTTTTTCACATCAATTTGCATATTTCCTCCTTATTGGTTGTGGGCACCGCCATCTTTATCTCGAAGTGATGGTTAATTTACATATTACTCTTTTATTAGATAGCATTAATATTAGATATAGAATCTTATTCTGAAAATGTGGCTATAAATATGTTTAACTGTGTTAATATGAAATCTATTATATAAGTACTAGAGGCCTTGTGCACAAATTTGTTCACAGGTGGGGTCAGACGGACCTGATTGAGGCCAGGTTGGCTGGGGGCACTAAGCGGGGAGACAGGGCTGTGGGCAGTTGATGGCCAGCCCCACTCCCTAGTCAAACTCCCAGTTGAACTCCCAGTTGAACTCCCAATCAAGGGGACAATTTATGTAGGAGTAGGACATTAAAGTAAAATATATGTGGGGAGCAGACAATTGCTAACTGAACAATGAAACAGAATCTTAACCATGATTTGTAAGTATAATCTGTATAAGCACTTTTTCTCAATCAGAAAAAGTAATTTAATATGGTATTAATGTTATATTTCTATTAACTAGGAATTACTGTTGTGTCCAGAAAGTACCAATGTAGAAAAATGCAAAAATCAACTGATTTTTTTTTAAGTTTTCTGTGTGTGTGTGTGTGTGTGTGTGTGTGTGTATGTATATATATATATATATATATATATATATATATATACACACTCTGACAAATATAAAAAAATACAGAGTAATAGAGAAAAAAATCTGGGACAAGAATCCTGTATTCTATTGTATTGTATAATTAGATATGTAAAATTAGGCAAGTCTCATAACAATTTTGTGCCTCAATTTTTCAGCTGTTAAGACAAACAAACAAATGAGCGTGGGACAGCAGTGGCAGTCAGGCCTGTCTACCAATAGTTCTCTAAGCATATCCTCTAAGAATGTCAGGAAGCTGCTTTACTGGGACATGTCCTCATGTGACAGCTCAGAGACAGTCTTCTCCGATAATTAATCAAAAATTCGTACCTGCTTCTGTCGGTCCAATTCTGCCTCAAGTTCTTGTTTAGATGCTTTATGTCCAGCTATTTGGTCTTGCAGATCTTGCAACTGTTCTCTTGTTGATTCTGCTTCACTGACCTGCTGAGCCTCCATATCCTAAAAAGATGAATCTTATATGTGAAAATAATCATTAACTGTTCAGTTCAATATGTACTGAGCAATCATCAAGCACCATGAACTAGAGTCAGCAGGCATGGGAGGGACAAAGATGAAAGAGACAGTCTCAGCCTAAAAGGAGCATGTAAAC
Organism: Lasiurus borealis; assembly: GCA_004026805.1. Taxonomy (NCBI): domain Eukaryota; kingdom Metazoa; phylum Chordata; class Mammalia; order Chiroptera; family Vespertilionidae; genus Lasiurus; species Lasiurus borealis. The sequence continues at coordinate 12,059 of PVJN01014228.1, forward strand.
TGACACTTCATTATATAATATGGTACAAGAAATTCATGCACGAGATGTGGGGGAAGGTCTCCTCAGCCCAGCCTGCACGTTCTCCAATCCGGGATCCCTTGGGGGAAGTCTGACTGCCAGTTTAGGGATTAGGCATAAATCAGCAGTCAGATATTCCTTTCGCAATCTGAGACTGCTGGCTCCTAACTGCTCGCTTGCCTGCTGACCTGATTGCCCGTAACTGCTTCTGCCTGCCAGCCTGATGGCTCTAACTGTTCCCCTGCCATTCTGATCACCCCTCTCTGCCTCTGCCTGCCTACCTGATTACCCCTAACTGCCTCTGCCTACTTGCCTAATCACCCCTAACCACCTCTGGCTGCCAACCTGATCGCCCCCTAACTGCTCTCCCCTGCTGGCCTGATTACTCCCTAACTGTCCCCTTGCTGGCCTGATCACCCCTAACCACCTCTGCCTGCTGACCTGATCGCCCCTAACCACTTCTCTGCTGGCATGATCGCCCTCTAAACTCCCCTGCCATACTGATCACCCCTTAACTGCTCTCCCCTGCTAGCTTGATTGCCCCTAATTGCTCTTCCCTGCCAGCCTGATCGCCCGTAACTGCTCTCCCCTGCCGACCTGATCACCCTAACTGCTCCCCTGCCAGCCTGATTGTCCCTAATCACCTCTGCCTCAGCCCCCACCACCATGGCTTTGTCTGGAAGGATGTCCAGAAGACATCCAGTCTAATTAGCGTATTACCCTATTATTAGTATAGATGACAAATGGTGAGAGCAATGAACAGGAGAGCATAGCTGCCATAGCACATAAACCATTTGGTTTAAGACGTACGAGAATATGGGGGATGGAGGTGGCTGAGGAGAAGTCAATGAGGGGAAAAAGAGACATGTAATCCTATATGTAATACTTTCAACAATAAAGAATTTTTAAAAAAGGAAGTATGAGATGACAGAGCCCCACTGGGAGATTTATATCTGTATTCAAAAGCTAGCAGTTTCAAAAGGAACTAAACTAACTGGCTGGCATGGCTCAGTAGTTGAGCATCTGAAATCAATAAAAAATATATAATAAGAAAACATATTCTAGAATTAGACAGACTAGGATCACATCTTGGCTCTGCCCCTTTATAAGTCATGGGAAGTTACTTTCCTTCTCCATGCCTCTATTTCTTAAAACTGTCCAATGAAACTATAATATTTCCTTACAGGGTTATGGTAAAGAATAAATGTAGGTAGATATATATATATGTGTGTGTGTGAGCTTAGTGGTTTAGCCCAGTTCCTATCATGGAAGTGCTCAGTAAATGATAGCTACTGTAATTATTAACCATTCTCCCATTTTTCTAGACCTAAACCTAATACTATAATCTTTATTATAGATTTTATAAACTTCTTGAGAAAGGGTAGAAAAATGGGTTAATATCATCAATGAGGTTGGGGTAAAGATGAAGTATTAATTTTTATTATTTCAGAAGAGGAAGGGGAAGGGAGAGGGAGAGAGAGAGATAGAAACATCAATGATGAGAGAGAATCATCGATCAGCTACCTCTTGCACGCCCCCTTCTGGGAAGCAAGCCCAAAACCCAGAAATGTGCCCTTACAGGGAATTGAACAGTGACTTCCTGCTTCATAAGCTAATGTTCAACCACTGAGAGCCACATTCACTGGGGAAGGATGTGATATTAAATAAACAAATCATAAATATCCAAAAGACGTGTTATGAAGAAGGCAAGGTATGAATAAAATTAGCATCTACTCAATTTCTAAGTTCATGGGACTAAAATTGTTTAGAATTGAACATTCAATTTACAAGGGAAAAAAACCCTACTTTAAAGACTACAAGGACAGAAGTCTTTACCAGCTCTTCTTGTTGGCCAATAAGGGGAAAAAATCCAGAAATAATAGCAGTTACTACTTCCCAAGAGCCTTTTACACATATCCTTATTCTCAAAATAACCTTTATCTGCATTTTACAAACAAGAAAACAAACTGTCTTGTGCAAGGAAACACATCGATTAAGGGCCCAGGATGAGATCTATCTCCAGATGTGACATTCAGGCCTATGTTCTAGACAAGCTAGCCTATTCTCAGAACTTCCACACTTTTCTTTGTAGTTTATGTATGCCTTACAAATCAATAATTCTGAGTTAATGCATACCCTTTGTGAATTTTTTTTTTTAAAGAAGGCTTGCTATCCTGTACTTTATCTTCTCTCATCCTCCTATATTTATGTCAAAGACCCTATGTTTAACGGCTCAATTTACTCTTAAATATAGTAATTATAAATAAACTATAACATTATAAGATTATGTATATAAATTATCATTAAAAGACAATCCCTGATCCCATTTTAATATCAAAAAACACAGACAAGCCAAAATCTAATTTGTATTTAACTCTTAGAATGTCAGATGCAGAAGTATGAAGATTCTGTCTGGTTCCCTGTTACAACTCCAAGCCTAGAAGATACCTGGTACATGGCAGACACTTGGTAAACATTTGTTGAATGAATGAGTCTGGTTACCTACATTTATTTTTGCCATAACTAGAAGGCAATGAATGGACAAGAAACCTATTGCTTTAGGTTCACTTCTGTATGGTGACTATTATTCCAGACGTTCCATATGTTATTTTACCAATACCCTTTCCCTAAAGTAAGGAATCCAGCACCTCTTAAACTACTTAACAGCTGTGGGTGAATGGCTGTCACTGAAGTGAACTGTAAGGAATCTTACCTGTAACTCAGATCTCAGCTGATGTATCTGACCCATAAGTTTCTGTATTTCTTCCCTTTGCATCTCCTTTTCATGCCGAAGGTCTTCTAGCTCCATGCTATTAGCAGTATTGCTGTCCAGGCCTTCAAAACCAGATCCTTCCTTTAAGCTGTTAATCAATTTTTCTTTAGACTATTACATTAAAAAAAAAAAAGAAATATTTTAAAGCAAAGCAGAGATTAGCTTGTATATTGAGTATCATCTATCATACCAACTAAACCATTATGGAAATATTGCAATTATATCCTTCATCGAAGAAACTAATGGAGAAAATCCATTGGGATAAAATTATAACAGAGCCTTGCTATACATTGTACTTGGATTTTAATCCCCAAAACCATGTTATTGAAAATTTATTAAGATTTTTCTCTTTTTTTTTTCTCATTCTTTCTCACCCTTATTTTTCACATCACAATCCACTCAAATACTAATAGAGCACCTATAATGGTTTGGCTAAATGTCCTGTGTAATAAAGATAGCGTCTCTCACTTCGGAGAGTACCCTCTGCCTTATAAACTACAGGGGAGGTTACAAGTATCCAGTAGAGGGCAATAAAAGCAAGCAGAAGAAGGATATGGTAAGATCACTCTAGAGTTCCCAGGAGAAACCACTTCTGGGGAAGAGAAGGCTTGACGTGAAAGATAGCCGTTATATCGGTCCTGAAAATTGGCTAGGATTTTAACAGGTAGAGAGAAAACAGAGCGCAAACATAAAACGACAAAAGCATGAAGGCTTATAAGAACATTTCATTGAGATGCACTTCAAAAGTAGTTAGGACCCACCTGTGGGGGAGCTCAGATGCCAGACTAAATGTTTGAATTTTATTGGTAGGCTAAAACAAATGACCAGAAAGTAGACAGGAAATGTTATGATGAGAGGTGTATTTTAGGAGGCTTAATCTGGCAGTGGCATAAAGCGGGTGTTCACAATCTCTGGTCAACATGGCCCATTTCTGTCTGAACAGCCTGAAAGCTAAGAATAGTTTTTACATTTTAAAAGGATTATAAAAGATAAAAACAGCCCAGCTGGCATAGCTCAGTGGTAGAGCATTGACCTATGAACTAGGAGTTTGGTGTTCGATTCCTGGCGAGGGCACATGTCTGGGTTGAGGGCTCCATCCCATGTGGAGGTTGCAGTAAGCAGCTGATCTATGAGTTCTTTTTCATCACTGGCATTTGTCTTCCTCCTCTCCCTTCCTCTCTAAAATCAATAAAAACATTTTAAACAGATAAATAAAAGATAAAAACAAAGGATATATGATGAACACCACACATAGCCCACAAGTCTGCAATGTTTTTTCTACCTTACAGAAAAAATGTGAGGACTTCTGGTATAAAGGATGCAGTGGAAAAAGAGATTTGATGTGGAAAGACCAGTTCAAAAAGTGCTGTAATTATAGGTTGTAGGCCAGTAATAAGGACCATCAGCTCTTTCACCTTAAATTAATTTGAAAGCCATTTTCCACTAAAAACTGTTGTTTTTTTATGTAGTATAATTATAGGTGACTTCTCCAAAATTTTCAGTAATTTTCAAATTACCTATAATAAACATTATCCTACATACGTATCTACTGTATATACATATATATGTGTGTATATACATATACATATACATATACATATACACTACGTATCTCCCTTCAGGGTTAATGCCCAGAGCCTCTGCTGAGCTTTAGGTCTATAATTCTGATTGCCTTCTTGAAATTTTCACATCAATTTTTTTAAAATATTGCCATTTTATTATTATTATTTTTTTAATACTCACCAGAGGATATTTTCCCATTGATTTTTTTAGAGAGAGGGGGAGGAAAAGACAGAGAGAAATATTGATGTGAGAAAAACATATATTAGCTGCCTCCTGCACACCCTCTACTGGGGATTGAATCCACAATGTGAGCATGTAACTTGACCAGGAATCGAACCATGACCTCCAGGTTCATGGGTCAATGCTCAACCACTGAACACTACCAGCCAGGCTTTATCTCCTATCTCTTTCATCTCTAGTACTTTATGCACCAGCAACAGAGAACTAGCTGTGGTTCATTAAACACGCCATGCTCCCCAGGGCCCCTCGCTGTGTCACAGGCTGCTCCATCTGAAATCTCTTCCCTACCACCAGTCTTGCTACTCATGTTTCAAGTTCTTCTTCATTCCTGGGCAGATTTTAAGAGCTTATTGCATCAATAACTCCATCATATCAATTACTGCAGTGTCTTTCCACTAAACTGAATATCTTTTAAGCTTTGTACCTCAGCACCTACCATAGTGCCTAGGAAATAGTGTCTCAATAAGTACCTTTTAAGTTAATAAATTAGAATGATACAATAAGTAGAAAGAAGAGTTTGAAGAAGATGGACCTGATACTTCATGAAGGTGGAATCACAAAGGTGCTTATAAACAATAGGAGGCGGGGGATAAAGGAAAATATGGAGTCAAAATGAGACCACACTTTCAAGCTCTGTTGCCTAGGAAGATGGCAATACTTACCAAAATAGGAGAATGAAAGAGGAGCAGGTTTGAGGGTTGGAATGTCCCAGGGCAGGTATTTGGAAACTGGGGTAGAAAAGTGAGGATTGGACACATGCTGAAGTCACAGTGAGGCAGAAGCAGAGTGAGTATATGATAGTGTAAAGTAAGAAAGAGTAACAACTTGAGAGAACTTAAGAACTTGAGAAAACTCAAAATTTGTGCTCAGGGGAGGGGTGTCTCTCAGCCCAACCTGCACCCTCTCCAATCTGGGACCCCTCGAGGGATGTCCGACTGTCCGGTTAGGCCCAGTAGGATCGGGCCTAAACAGACAGTCGGACATCCTTCTCACAATCCAAGAATGCTGGCTCCCAACTGTTCGCCTGCCTGCCTTCCTGATTGCCCTTAACTGCTTCTGCCTGCCAGCCTGATCACCCCCTAACCACTCCCCTGCCAGCCTGTTTGTCCCTAACTGCTCTCCCCTACAAGCCTGGGTCCCCCCTACTGCTCTCCCCTACAAGACTGGGTCCCCCCAACTGCTCTTCCCTGCAGGCCCGGTCACCCCCAATTTCCCTCCTCTGCAGACCTGGTCACCCCTAACTACCCTCCCCTACAGGCTTGATCGCCCCCAACTCACCTTGCTTGCAGGCCTGGTCCCTCCCAACTGCCCTCCCCTGCTGGCCATCTTGTGGGGGCCATTTTGTATCCACATGGGGACAGGATCTTTGACCATATAGGGGCAGCCATCTTGTGTGTTGGAGTGACAGTTAATTTGCATATAGCATATTATTATATAGTATAGAGGCTTAGTGTACAAGTGGGAGCCAGCTGGTTTGCCCTGAAGAGTGTCTTGGATCAGGGTGGGGGTTCCCTTGGGGCGTGGAGTAGCCTTGGAGAGGGGCCTGTGGTGGTTTGCAGGCCAGCTACACCCCCCGGCGACCCAAGTGGAGGCCTGGTATCTGGGATTTATTTATCTTCTATAATTGAAACTTTGTAGCCATGAGTGAAGGCCTGGGTCCACCAGGGTGTGTGGAAAGCTTGGCTTCCTCCATTGCCGGGGAATTCCAAGCCTTCTGCTCGCTCCATGGCTGCAGCAATCTTGGTTGGGGTTAATTTGCATACTTGCTCCTGATTGGTCAGTGGGCATGGTTTGTGAGTGTAGCAAAGATGGTTAATTTGCATATTACTCTTTTATTAGATAGGATGCTCTACCAAAATTAAGAAAAGGACAAAAAATACACATTTAGGTCATTAAAAACTTTTAAGAAGACAATTTCAGAAAAGTGGTGAGGACAGAAATTACATGGGAAATTTAAAGTTAATAATTCTAACATGAAGACGGCATATATACAAGCTATACAATAATTCTGATAAGTCTGTCATTGAAAGAAAGGAAAAACAGGGAAATGGATCAAAGGCTTTTTCTTCGTTCTTCCACTAAGAAAGTGTGTGCGCTTGAATAAGCTGAGCCAGAAAGGCAGCAGCAGAAAGACAGAACAAGAGGGCTGACTTGTAGAGAAAGGGCTTAAATAAGATGGGAGGAGATAGAGTCAATGCTCAGGTGGAAAAATTATCCTAGAAAAATAAAATGAAAGGACACGTTTTCCCTCTGAGAGGGAAAGGAAAGAGAAAAACTATACTAGTTGACTACAGTCTTTTTTAGTAAAGAAGGTAAGATCACCTTAGATCTAAGGAAGGGGAACAAAGATGGATGAGGCAATTCTGAGAGCTGGAAGAGATCTAGACCAGTTGTTCTAAAAAATCCAAGAGGATTAATAAGGAAAAAGAAAATGGACATTTTAACAACAAACACTAATCTTCTCACAGTGATTATTAAGGTGATAGGTTCAAGGCCTGAACTAGGCAGTGGCAGCATAAATTTTAAATAAAAAAGTGGTAGGAATAAGAGACATTTCTTCCTTTTTACAATATTTGTAAGCAGAGTACTTAGAAATATTGTTCATATTTAGCCACCCAGCTAAACATGAACAAATCATCTCACAGACTTATAGTCTCAAAGTGTCTCCTTGTTAATGGGCATAAAACTTAACATTCAAACATGTACATTCCATGCTTACTTGGAGTATTCGAGCAGCTTTTTGCTTGTAGTCAATTAATTCCTGCTTACAGGACTCCAAGTTGGACTTATTCATCTTGACTTGCTGCTGTAGCTCATCAACTTTCTTCTTCTCATCGGAATACTTTCTTTCTGCCAGAGTAACTGCTTCTGCCAAATTCTGACGTTCCACTTCCATTTTATTCAGGCGTGCAGCAAACTCACTCTGAAAAATTGTTTTATATCATCTTTGTAACAGTCTGCTTTGAGATATATTTTACAACCATCCATTCAGGTATCTTTTTTTTTTAATATATGTTATTGATTTTTTTACAGAGAGGAAGGGAGAGGGATAGAAAGTCAGAAACATCGATGAGATAGAGACATTGATCAGCCGCCTCCCGCACGCCCCCTACTGGAGTTGTGCCCCCAAGCAAGGTACATGCCCCCGAATGGAATGGAACCTCGGAACTTTTCAGTCCACAGGCCGATGCTCTATCTACTGAGCCAAACCTGTCTCGGCCCATTCAGGTATCTTACGGGACTTAGTAGCTCAGCCTGATAACCTAACAGGCAGATAAAAAATACTCCTCAGCCTGGCCAACATGGCTCAGTGGTTGAGTGTTGACCTGTGAACCAGGAGGTCACGGTTTGATTCCCAGTCAGGTACATGCCTGAGTTATGGGCTTGATCCCCAGTGTGGAGTGTGCAGAAGGCAGCCAACCAATAATACACTCTCATCATTGATGTCTCTCTCTCTCTCTCTGAAATCAATAAGAATATATTCTTAAAACACACACAAATAAAAAACACTCTTTAGCCAAGACCGGTTTGGCTCGGTGGATAGAGCGTCGGCCTGTGGACTGAAGGGTCCTAGGTTCGATACCGGTCAGGGGCATGTACCTTGCTTGCGGGCACATCTCCAGTGTGGGGCGTGCAGGAGGCGGCTGATCGATGTCTCTCTCTCATCGATGTTTCTGACTTTCTATCCCTCTCCCTTTCTCTCTGTAAAAAATCAATAAAAAAATATTTAAACAAAAAAAAACACTCTTCATTTGTTAGAAACTGTGCTCCCAAACACAGCAATGTATCAAAATAATTAGGGAGTTTATTAGAAATACAGCCATCCAAGGTCTCCCCAGGTTTACTGAATTTCCAAGATTGAGCTTGAAAATTTGTTTTTTAAGAATTTCCCAGGTGAATCTGGGCATCTGGGTATCAGATCTGATCTGATATTAGCTGATCAATGAAAAAGGGGTTTACAGAAAACTAGAAAGTCTATTAGAAAACAAATGGAAGCCCTAGAATCTAGGGCCCAGATGGTTTGGCTCAGTGGATAGAGCGTCAACCTGCAGACTAAAGGGTCCTGGGTTCAATTCTTGCGAAGGGCACATGCCTTTTCAAACAGCATGGCTAATGTTTTTCCTTTATTTTAAAATTTCTAATAAGCTAGTTAATGTAATATTTTAACTTAGGAAACTTTTAAAGCACACTCAAGAAAACATGTCTGTCACTAGCCTATGTGGTTCTGAGATTTATATTTTACCCTTCTTCTCAAAAGCTCCATCACTGAAATAACTCAGGAAGTGAAGCAGAAGCCAGAAAGTTGCATGCCAATGAACTATAGCCCACAAACCTTTGATCTAATATTAGCTCGTCTTTTAAAGAAAAGGAGCAAGAGAACTACTGCTGCTGTCTACTGAGCATGTGCAATGGGTCTAATTCAACTGGGAATGGAATTTTTACATTTATTCATTTTAAATTATTTAAATTTAAACATAAAAACTAACAGTCAATTCAATTAACAACAATTCAATTTATTCAGATATAATTTGCATACTATAAAATTCACCCTTTAAGGTATATAATTCAGTTGTTTCTAGTGTATTCCCAGAGTTATGCAACCATTACCATTATTTAATTTCAGAACATTTTTACCCCATAAAGAAATCTTCTATCCATTCCTCCTTCCCTCTCAGTCCCTGAAAACCATTAGTCTACTTTCTTACTCTATAGGTCTGCCTATTCTGCACATTTCATACAAGTGAAATCACGCAATATGCGGCCTTTGTGTTTGCTTTCTTTCTTAGCATAATATTTTAAAGGTCATCCATGTTTAGTATGAATCAACACCTCATTCCTTTTTATGGCTGAATAATATCTCCTTGTATCAGTAACTCACAGCCATGTGAACTGTTTCCTATTATGAATAATGCTGCAGTAAAAAAAAAGCTGTGGTGTATTTACACAATGGAATACTATGTGGCTGTAAAAAAGGAACTCTCACCATTTGCAACAACATGGATGGACCTGGAGAGTATTATAGTAAGCGAAATAAGCCACTCAGAGAATGGTAAGTATCACAGAGCTCACTCATATGAATCTAATGAACAAAATAAACTGATGAGCAAAATAGACCCAGAAACAAAGAAGCATGATAAATTTCAGAGGGAAGGTTGGGGGGGGGGGGGCAATTAATGGGAATTTATATGCATATTAGTGGCCCAGTGCATGAAATTCATGCATGGGAGTGGGAGGTTGTCCCTCAGCCCAGCCTGTACCCTCTCCAATCTCCTTGAGGGATGTCCAGCTGCCGACAATTGGACATTCCTCTCACAATCCGGGACCACTGGCCCCTAACTGCTAACCTGCCTACCTGTCTGATCACCCCTAACCACTCTGCCTACAGACCTGCTTGCCCTCAATTACCCCTCTGCTGACTTTCTCACCCCCAACTAAGCCCCCTTGCTGGCTTGATCACCCCCAACTGCCCCTGCCGTTAGCCTGCTCACCCCCAACTGCCTCTCTGCTTGCCTGATTGCCTCCAACTGCCACCCCATCCTGACCTGATCGCCCATAATTGCCTCTGTCTTGGCCCTGCCACCATGGCTTTGCTCAGAAGGACGTCGGGAAGGTCTCCCAGTCTCATTAGCATATTACCCTTTTATTAGTATCAATTTATTAGTATAGCTATGCAAACCACATTAAAGGAAAGATGTCTACCTCTAGTGAGCAAGCCAGCGCCTTTCCCATCCCCCTCTTCTTCCCCATAGAGGCGTAAGGGCAGGCGCATTACCTTTGCCTTTTTCTCTCTTAAGCTCCAAAGGCCCTTCTTTCTGCCTCTGTAACTTGTTTCCTGAGCCCACATGGCCTAACTACCTCTGTACTTTTCTAAATAAATGTTTCCTTATAATTTTATAAGCAAATCTATTTTAATTATAATCAATATGTAAAATTAAATAAATTTAGCAAAGATCAAGCTAAATTTCCAAATATTTTGTTTGTCACAGAAACAGAATTTTTTGAAATATACTGCAGAGTTTGATTAAAGAGTAAATGTGCTATGAAACAGCGTAAGACCAAATAACCAAAGAACTCTGTTGTCTCCATTCTAACCTGCATTTGCTTATAGCTCTCCTGCTCCCTCTTCAGAGCGGCATCCGCTTCATGCAGTCTCTCCTGAAGGGTTTGCAGGGCTTGATTCTGCAGGCTACTACCTTCGCTGTGATCCTGCGTCATTCTAAACAAAAATGCAGCACTTGAAATAACTCATTTCCACGGGGTACAGGTGACAAGGTAGAGTAATTTTTAGAGTGTTGGCTTGTTAGCACAAAAAGGGTGGTTTGACTAAAACATTCTTAAAGAAATCTTTTCCCTCTAATGGAGTGTCATCTGTATATTTAGGCATCTAAATATAAGTACACACCACTTATATTTGACACTCTTCAAATACTTTTAAATTCAGAATTTGCTAACAATGCATCTCAAGATTCAATAAATCCACTTTTAATCACTCAGATTTCCAACATGAATAAACGCTGAATTCTCCCTCTTATAAATTCCCAAAAGTTAAGTTTTCATTAGTGCTTATCATTACTTGTCCTGGAAAGGGAGAACCATTCGAGCTCATGTTTTCATTGTGAACAGCATTAGCTACCGTGACTTTTCACTCTGTAAGGCTTCTAGAGCTTCTGTGCGGGTCTTCAGTAGCTGGTCAGCTTCCTGGAGCCTCACTTTCAGCACCGCCAGCTGTGAGTCCTTGGCCGCCACCGCCTCCGTCAGGTCATCTACTTGGGCTCGAAGTTCTCGAGTTATTCGATCACTCTTTGAATGGTCCACATTCCATTTTTCAACCCTTGCTCTTGCTTTGTTTAATTCTAAAAAAAAAAAAAAAAAAGTTGTTTCTCTATTACAGCAAACATATTTCTTTCAGAGTACACACAAATTCTCCTAAGTCCCTTTAGAACGTTACTTCTTACCAAAATTAGGAGCTTACAAATATCTTCAGAGTTTTTGCTCCCATTTTTAAGGCCAACATTCACATCTGTACTAGTATTACTGGTAACAGGTTGGAAAGGTGCATGATGCCATCTGCTCTTCTACAAATGTTTTTTCGGGAGATATATCAGAAAGCATTTGGAGCCCAAAAACCAGAGATAGCAGAAAGTTTTAGGTCAGTGAATTTGTAGAGTTGTGCTAGAGACAACAAAGAATGCAGACCCAAATGTAGGGTAGACCAAACCAAACCAAACCAAAGCAGCACAGAAAAGAATCTGTTTCTTTCCATTACTGTGGCAAAACCTCGGAAACTGATTCAGAAAGAGCAATGCAGTGCAGCTTCCCACACCCTCATCTGCCACCTATGGTTGAGTCTGCCAGCAAAACAAACTTTGGTTTTAAGATTGAAGCAAACTCTACAGGATCCTGGGAAAAGCTCTATCTCTATGTCTACATTCGTCTGGGTAAAGCAAAGCTTTTTCTAAAGTCAGTCTAACAGGACTTAAACTATCTTCCTAATGCACTCTTCAGGGCCTTCATGCATGTCTTGGCAAACTTTTCCTACCCTCCCACATTTCTTCTAACCACCCCCAGGAATCAAGGCAGAGGTTTCTTTCCTTTTGTTTTCTCCTCAGCCACATTTACAGTAACACTAACATATTTCCCCATGATTATATCTGTTATGAAATTACTTTTTAATTATTTTTACATTTCTGAGAAATTTGAGGGTTTTTGTACCCTAGGGCCACCGCACTGCACAATTCGAGGGCACTATTCAAATGAAATTCCATATTCATTTTGTCCCCTAAAACAGGACCATACAGTGACCTCATCAGCTAGTGTCCACTACCTTGTTCAACCCTGCCTTTGGTTCATGAACAATTCCCTAGAAGGTTCACAACAGATCAGCCAAATGAACCAGATGATTACTAATGATCTGTTCTCCTGAGTTCTTAAATTTCATAGCTCCTAAAAGAATGACCAACTCTAGCTGGTTTGGCTCAGTGGATAGAGCATCAGACCATGGACTAAAAGGCCCTGGATTCAATTTCAGTCAAGGGAACATACTTTGGTTGCAGACTCGATCCCTGGCCATGGTCGGGGTATGTGTGGGAGGCAACCAATCGATGAGTCTCTCTCACATTGGTATTTCACTCTCTCTGTCTTTCCTTCTCCCTTCTACATTCTCTAAAAATGAATGGAGCCCTAGTCGGCTTGGCTTAATGAATAGAGAATGGGCCTGCGGAATGAAAGGTTCTGGATTTGATTCTGGTCAAGGGCATATACCTTGGTTGGGGTGCATGCAGGAGGCAACCAAATCAATGTCTCTCTCACATCCATGTTTCTCTGTATCTCCCTTTTACTTTCTCTAAAAATCAATAGAAAAATATCCTCGGGTGAGGATTAACAATAAAAAAAAGGCCACAACCTTTGCCCAGCTGGTGTAGCTCAGTGATTGAGCGTCAACCTATGAACCAAGTTACAACTTGATTCCTATTCAGGGCACATACCCAGGTTGCAGGCTCAACCCCCAGTAGGGGGTGTACAGGAGGCAGCCCATCAATGATTCTCTCTCATCATTGATGTTTCTCTCTCTCTCTCTCTCTCTCTCTCTCTTCCTTCCTCTCTCTCTGAAATCAATAAAAATATCCTATATAATGAAAGGCTAATATGCAAATTGTCCCTGGGGACAGGAGTTCAATCAGGAGTTAGACATGCACTGACTACCAGAGGTCGGCATGGACCATGGCGGGTGTCGGTGATACGGCATTGGCAGCGGGCAGCAGTGGAGGTGCTGCCAGCCCCAATGGGCCCTGACAAGAGTGGGACGGCGGCGGGATGGTGTAGCAGGTGAGCGGGCGGCACCAGGCCAGTGAGTGCAAAGGGAGACCCTGGCCAGCAGCTGACAGCTGCAAGGGACCCTACCCGTGCACAGATTTCATGCACTGAGCCTCTAATATTTAAAAAAAGGACGAATGACCAAACAAGCCCATGTTTTCTTTTTGGGTTGGTGAGAGGATGATTGGTCCCATTTGCAAATCTGGACTCGGTATTTCTATGAAAACACTATGTTACAAGTCTCATCTAACATATTTCTTGTATGTGTCATGACTGGGAATTGAACCCATAACCTTGGCGTATTGGGATAATGCTCTAATCAACTGAGCTCATCTAACGTGTTTCTAATAGCTTAGCTGTAATCAATGCTTTAGTTTATTTTTGAAATGTTAAATTTCTAATCTTGGGCAACATGAATAAGGCTCTACCTTCTTGAGTTTCCCTGGCTCTTTGATGTAATGAGGCCATCTCTTGGTTTAAAGACTGAACTTCATTCCTCAGCAGTTGGTTCTCCAGTCGAAGATTAGACAGTTCGTGTGATTTGCCATCATCAGTAGATAATGGGTTGTGATCAGCGCAGGAAGCATTTGATGATACATTGTCCTTTGAAGAATCCTCTTGGATTTCATGGCCAGAATCTGAATTATTAGAGGCTTCTGTGAAAAAGGAGCACATTTTTGTTACTGAAATGCTCACTACATAGATATTAGTAGCCTACTTTGGTAGAATGTCTTTTGGCTCATCTGGACTATTATAGCTAAAATACCATAAAAAGTAAACTTAAATTCTCAATAGACTTTCCTCTGATGAAATTTCATTCTTATTGATAGAGCCTATAGACTTATAAGGATCCTGGATACACTGAATGGTAATAAAGATTAGATACAAGAATACAGTTCTGCCCCAGTGGTTGAGTATCAAACCATGAACCAAGAGGTCATGGTTCCATTCCCAATCAGGGCATGTGCCCAGGTTTCAGGATCAATCACCAGTAGGGGGCATGCAGAAGTCAACAAATCAATGATTCTGTCTCATCATTGATGTTTTTATCCTTTTCTCTCTTTCCCTGAAATCATTAAAAAAATATACTAAAGAAAAAAAAATGAATACAGTCCTAGCTGGCTTCCCTCAGTGGATGGAGCATCAGCCTGCAGACTGAAGGGTCCCACGTTTGACTCTGATCAAGGGCGCAAGACTGGGTTATGGGCTCAACCCCCAGAAGGGGGTGTAGGAGGCAGCCAATCAATGATTCTCTCTCATCATTGATGTTTTTTATCTCTTTCCTCCCTTCCTTCCTGAAATCAATAAAGAAACCATCAGATGAATCAGGAATTCTGATTCATCCTGTTTTTAATTTGTTACTAAGTATGATACTAATATATTTTTCCTTACTTTAAAAAAATAGATACTAAAAAGCAAACTATAGTTAATGATTAAAATGGACTAAAATAATGACTTTACAAAGGGAGCTAAATCAATAATCCACTGGGGAAAAATTATCAAAAAACTTGAAAAGCTACCTCCCAAAAGATGAAACCCAAATAGTCAAATATAAGTGGTACCTCGAGATACGAGTGCCCTAACATATGAGATTTTTGAGATACGAGCCGTCGATCGAGCAAGCGATTTTTGCTTTGAAATACGAGCAACAGTTGAGAGCAAACAATTAGATACGAGTAATCGCGTGGATCGGCCGGCTGCACACGACCCACCAGTTGACTGAGACTCGAGCATCTCATAGTTTCCCACGCCTCAAGGTTACGGAACGAATTAAACTCGTATCTAGAGGTACCACTGTATTTGAAAAGATACCTAACCTCATAGAGCAATGAGAGAAGTAAAAAAAAAAAAAAAAAAATTTGACATTTTCACATTTACACCTGGTAAAAAAAATATAAAAAGTCACATAGAAAATAATCAAATTTTGGTGAGAACACACAGCAAAAGAAACTTAGTCACAGCTGGTGAATTATAACCTCATAGAGCAATGAGAGAAGTAAAAAAAAAAAAAAAAAATTTGACATTTTCACATTTACACCTGGTAAAAAAAATATAAAAAGTCACATAGAAAATAATCAAATTTTGGTGAGAACACACAGCAAAAGAAACTTAGTCACAGCTGGTGAATTACAAATTGGTACAATCTCTTAAGAAAACAACTTGGTGTTGGTTACTAGTATAGTTGAACATTGTCACATCCTACAATCCAGCAATTCCACTTCTAAGGAGCTGAGGGTGGGATTTTCAACCTGGGGTGATTTTGTCCCCCAAAGCACATTTGGTAATGTAGGAAGACATATTTGGTTGTCACAACTTAGGATGCTATTGTCATCTAATGGATTAAGAGGCCGGAGACGCTGCTGAACATCCTACAAAGGATAGGACAGTCCCCCACAACCAAGAATTATGCAGCTGAAATGTCAATAGTCACAACATTGAGAGACCCTGCCTTAGAGAAACAAAACAATTACTGTAACTCCACATATTAACTGGTTCTCTCACTAACGTCCCTGTCAATCAGGTTGATCCCTCCTTTACAATTAAAATGTAAGCTGTTTTCCTTAAAAGTTGAAAAATAATTCAAGTCAAATCTAGGCTTAAAAGACCTCTATTAGTATCACATTGCCATGGTACTTGCAATTTTTACTGGCCTAGCAACCACCTAAAAGGTAAAAAAAATGTAGATGCCCTGACTCCATTCCCAGAAAATCTGAATCAGTAGGTCTGAGGAGTCACCCAATAATTCATTTCTTTATTAAGCACACAAGTGATTCTAATGCAAGAAGTCCAGGGACCACTTTTTAACAAAAAATGACTTACAGGAATCTATCTCAACTCCCAGAACAACTCTAACAAACTTAAAGGATCTCTGCAGGGGATGCTGTCTCCAATCCATTCTTAAAGACCCTCTGAACCCTGACCTGAAAACTTAGGCAATTAGTTGCTTTCTCCTTTATGTTTTCACCACCCTATGGCAATACCTCAATTACTGCATTTATGACACTGTATGTAAATTACATTAACATGACTATCTCACTCACTAGATCCTAAACCACTTCATTCACTTCCATATCCTGTCACCCATTAGGTTCTCAGTTTGTCTAACCCAGTGGTTCTCAACCTGTGGGTCGCGACGACCCTTTCACAGGAGTCCCCTAAGACCATCAGAAATCACTGTATTTCCCATGGTCTTAGGAACCAACAAAGTGTAGCAATGTAGTTTACTGTTGTCCTATGAAGACTGTTACCCATGCTACACCACGATTCAAGACAAAATTTTATTTATTTGTAATTAGAAATAAATATTTCACAATATATAATTACATAATGTTTTTGTGATTAATCACTATGCTTTAATTATGTTCAATTTGTAACAATGAAAATACATCCTGCCTATCAGATATTTACATTACAGTTCATAACAGTAGCAAGATTGCAGTTATAAAGTAGCAACAAAAATAATTTTATGGTTGGGGGTCACCACCCCATGAGGAATTGTATTAAAGGGTCGCAGCATTAGGAAGGTTGAGAACCACTGGTCTAACCACTGAAAAGACAGCTGAGAAGAAATTTAGAAGTGGGCATAATTAATCAACTGCTACTGCATGCGCCTGTCTTAAAAGCCCTAAATGGTCACCTCTATCACTTTTTTTTACAAGGTATATTTTATTCACTGGCAGCCAAGACTGTGGGAGAAGCTGTAACATTTAAGAACATAACAGGCTCCCATTAATCACCAACTTTATAAGGAATCCCTGCAGGGACTTATCATATTTACTGCCATTTAAAAATGGTTAGCAGGGCGGAAACCGGTTTGGTTCAGTGGATAGAGCGTCCGCCTGTGGACTGAAGGTCCCAGGTTGGATTCCAGTCAATGGAGGCACATCTCCAGTAGGGGGCGTGCAGGAGGCGGCTGATCGATGTCTCTCTCTCTCATCGATGTTTCTAACTCTCTCTCTCTCCCTTCCTCTCTGTAAAAAGTCAATAAAATACATTTTTTTAAAAAATGGTTAGTAGGTACTTGAATTAGCCACATTAACACATTAACCTCCTTTCTGCAGATGAGCAGATGTCCAGGTAGAGGTAATTTCACAGCAATTTAAATGAACTTGGGTCACAGTTCGGTCTCAGTTTTAATTCTCGGGGAAATACACGAAAAACTGATAATCAAGAATACATGTGGGAAAAATATATATGTGTGTGAAGTACACCCTCCTGTCATTTTTATAATCCGATGACAAAAAAAAATAAAATAAAAATGAACTGAGAACGTCCCAAATCCAAAATTACGTTTTCTTTCATATTTCAGAATTGTTTTTTTCGTACCTTAAAATATGTTAGAGGATCATTTTGGATGTAATTTCTCAGATGCTGGGGTAATTACCCTACAGACAACATTCAAAGATCCCTATTATAACTGCATATTGATTGACAGTATTCCATGCTGTCTCCCTTGTGTGTGCCACACATTTCAGAGAGCCTGCCCGTCCACCAGAGGGGACAGGTAACAACACGAGGATGAGAAACTACCAGAATGTATTAGGCTGTGGTGGCACATCCAATCTGCTTAACTCTAAAAGAAATGGAGGACTGATTAGCTACCATGGCTTTGGCTCCCAGGATTTTCTTCAATGGTTTTGATGGCGGTTACGCTGGTGTTCCCAGCACTGGCGCTCGCTGTCTGAGAACTCGGGAGGACAGGGGTCCTGCCCCTTTCTTTTTTTATTTCCACCCTTCCAGTAGGTTCCTTCTGTGAACTATTAAGAAAATCAAACAGCAGCTCATCATCAGGTTCTGACTTTTTCCTCCGAACAAACTGGGCTGAAGGCCTGGGAACAGCTGAGTTTTCACCAGAATGAGAGGCCTCCACTGATGTCCTAGGTCCTGCTTTCACATTTGTGGTGCCAGCGAGGAGGGTGGCTCTTTGATTTCTAATGTTATCTGCTGCCGAGGAGATATAATTAGCTTTAGATCCAGTCTGGTAGGTCAAGTCTGCATTTTGCTGGTGAAGTTCAGGACAGTCGGTATTTCTGCTATAGATGCTGCTGCCGGTGTTCTCTTTTCTGAGAGCTGTTGCAGCCCCTTGGTCCACTCGGTTTAAAAGATCTTCTGCCTTCCCAGCAAGGTCAGCAAGCCAAGACATGGTGGCAGCAGATAATCCTATTGGTGAGCCTGTAAAAAGGACACCAAGTGATCAGTGTGGTGTAACCGCAGAGCCTGGAGTCAGTCTGGGTTGAATGCCTAGCCCTGCTTCTAACTAGCCATGTAATGTTGAGCAAACTACTTTATTGAAACTGAGACACTTTATCTAGAAAAAAAGTAAAATAAATGTACTTACATTATAGGATAGTTTTAAGATGAAATGATACCTAAAAACACTCTGAGGAATGTTTGGTACACAACAGGCACTCATTTTTGTAGTTTCTGGTACCATGATTACAACTACCACTATTGTTATTACTCCTATTTCAAAAAAGGATAAATGTTAGTGGAGCAAAAGCATCCAAATAGCACCTAATACAGCAAAATTTCAGTGCAGCCAAATAAAAACAATTCCCTGAAGTTTGTTTTCCTGTGCTAAAACTTGAAGAAACTTCTGATTAATACAAAACCTATTTTTTTAAATGCAGCACTACAATGGATAATTTAAGGTGTGTACATATCTGTCTAAAGCACACTTTCAATAAGTTAAATACTCAGTACCTACTATGTGCACATTAAGCTAAATTAAGAATTTAAAAATAAGACTGAATAGACATTCATTTGATATATGTTTGAGTACTTACAACTTGACACAATGAGTCTGAGTAGGGACAAGTAATTAATCTGTGTGATACAGAAGAAAGAGTACTGTATTAAAAAGTTAACCAACAGCCGAAACTGGTTTGGCTCAATGGATAGAGTGTCGGCCTGTGGACTGAAAGGACCCAGGTTCCATTCCGGTCAAGGGCATGTATCTTGGTTGCGGGAACAACCCCAGTAGGGGGCGTGCAGGAGGCGGCTAATCAATGTCTCTCTCTCAAAGATGTTTCTAACTCTCCCTCTCTCTTCCTCTCTGTAAAAAAAAAAAAAATCAATAAAACGTATATTTTTTTAAAAAGTTAACCAACAGCCCTAGCCAGTTTGCTCAGTGGATAGTGTCGGCCTGTGGACTGAAGGGTCCCAGGTTCGATTCCAGTCAAGGGCACATGCTGGAGTTAGGAGCTCAATCCCCAGTAGGGGAAGCGCAGGAGGCAGTTGATCAATGATTCTCGTCATTGATATTTCTATCTTTCTTTTCCTCTCCCTTCCTCTCTGAAATATATATATGTGTGTGTGTGTGTATATATATATGTGTGTGTATATATATATATATATATGTATATATATATATAAAACAAGAAAGTTAAACATTTCTTGAATGTGCACCTTGTTCCTTTTGCCTGGAACACTCTTTCACTTTAACTCTGGTTCTTAACCTCCCCTTGAATTGTCATCTGCTCCCCAAACCTTTTTCTTTCCATCTAAATACTCTTTCCTGTCACAGGCACTTTTTTGTTTTATAATTATATGTTTCTTTTTCTTTCTCTCCCTCTCAGGGAAGGGGAGTAGGTGGATAAAGTCCCTGTCTATTTTGTCACCAATGAACTCCCACCACTTAGCACACAGCAAGCACCCACAAATACCGCTGAATGGAATTGTTATGTCAGACGCTGTGCAAGGTCTCATCACAGGATTTTCACAACCACGTTGTGCGATAAGCAGCAATGTATGTATCTCTTCTTTGCGCAAGTGGGGGAAAGGTTTAGAAAGATCGCCGAGCTTAAGTGGCAGCTCCGATGCTCATGTCTAAACCAGCTGGACCCACTATTTAATCCCTGCATTTCCCATCGAGTCGCTCAGTATGTATCCGAATAACTTCAATAAACCCTCTAAAAATCTGTTCCTTATACAAGAAATGGGACTTCTCACTCCCTGGGTATCTGACGGAGCTTAGGTGAAATCAAGTGAAAATGCAGCCGAAATGCCTTATAACATCTTAAACCCCTTCCAGGTGCAAAGGATCCCTTATTCCCCAGTAAACACTGCTGGTGTGGGACCCAAAGTCTCCCTCCTAATAAAGCAAAAACACTTTATCCATTCCTCACACGGCACCTCTCATTGTAAAGCGAACAGGGGGCTGTAAAGCAAAGGCCCGTGGCGTCGCGGTAATGACCCAATTAAACCAATTGTACCGAGCAGGGCCCTGGGCGCGGGCCCGGTCCACAGACACCGCGGACGGACTTCGGGGGTACAAACCCCGCGAGTCGTCCCGCAGCCCGGGCCCCGGGAAACGGCCCCGCGGCGGCGGGGAGAGGCCGGGAGGCCGCGGGCTGGGGCGGGAGGCGGCGGGTGGCGACTGGAAGGACAGGGGTCGACGCCGAGGAAGGGAGGCCGGGGTCAGGGGTCAGCTCTAGGGAGTGACCGTCAGGGGATCCCCGAGAGGCGAGTGCAGATCCCCACCACCTTGTCGAGCCTCCGGAAGGGGAAGCGCGGTCGCCCCAGACTGGGGGTGGGGAAGCGAGGGGAGGGCCCTAAACGAAGCCGGCCGAGGCCCCTTTCCTCAGCCCGTCACCCGGCAGAGACCCAAGACACCGCGAAGGGGACGCCCCCGCCCCGCGTCTCAGGCCATGAGCGCCCCCCCCCCAGCGGGCCCGTCCTACCCACGGGGCCCCCGCCTCACCCGAGGACTCCGCAGCGGCGGCACCTGAGGGAGGACTCCTGGGCCGCCCCCGCCGCCGCCCGCCGGGAGAGCGCCCGGGCTGAGCGAGCCTGGTCCGCACCGGCCACGGCCCTGCCACCGAGGGCCCGGCTCCTCTTCCGGGAGACGTGGAAGGGCAGCGAGGACCCCAAAACAGAGTGGCTTCCGCGCTGCCTGAGCGGCCGAGAGCTGCGAGCAGCCAGCCACCTGGAGTCAATTCAGGCGGCCGCGCCGGCTTGCCGCGGGGACCTCGCGCCTGGCCACGCCCTCTTCCGCCTGCGGCACGAAGACAGGGCGGGGCCAGGCCTGCGTGCGTGTGACGTGTGACTCTCTTCCCGCTGACGGCAGCCTGCACGCGGCGGACACAACATTGGAGGCCACGCCCATCCCACCAGCGGGGGCGGAGTCCCACTGCGGCTCACGTGAGTGACAGGGCCGTGCCAAGCCCGGAAGGAATCTGGGGCCTGAGTTGGGCGGGGCGTGAGGCTCAGGTGGGCGGGGCAACGTCCACCTTTCTCTTTTCCCGGCTTCGGTCCGCAGGTTGTGGATGAGGATGCTGAGGCCCGGGCAGCAGGTGAGGATGCACACTAGTAAAATAACATCCCTGATTTCACGGAGCTTCCTTTCTAGTGATAGAGATAGATATGAAGTAAATCAATGAGTGAACAAGACAGCTTCAGAGCATTGC
Organism: Lasiurus borealis; assembly: GCA_004026805.1. Lineage (NCBI taxonomy): Eukaryota > Metazoa > Chordata > Mammalia > Chiroptera > Vespertilionidae > Lasiurus > Lasiurus borealis. The sequence continues at coordinate 33,875 of PVJN01014228.1, forward strand.
CAGAAGTGACTGGAGGTGGGGGAGGCACTTTTCATTGTGTGGTCAGAGAAGGACTCTGAGGAAATGGCATTTGAGCTGAGACCCATCTGTTGGGCCTCAGCTCAAATGCTGCGACCCTTTAATACAGTTCCTCGTGTTGTGGTCTTAGACTCTATAGCAGCGGTTCTCAACCTGTGGGTCGTCCCACAGGTTGAGAACTGCTAGCAGAGTTGCCTAAGACAGTAGTCAGCAAACTCATTAGTCAACAGAGCCAAATCTCAACGATTGAAATTTGAGAGCCGAAAACCGGCTTCTGTGCATGGACCACAAGGTTTCAGTCGCACTGTACGTGCGCACCTGCACATGGTATTTTGTGGAAGAGCCACACTCAAGGGGCCAAAGAGCCGCAGTTTGCCAACTACTGGCCTAACACCAGCGGAAAACACAGATACAGTACTTACATTATGATTCATAACAGTAGCAAAATTACAGTTATGAAGTAGCCACAAAAATAATCTTATGGTTGGGAGTCACCACCACATGAGGAACTGTATTCAAGAGTGGTGGCATTAGAGAGGTTGAGAACCACTGCTATAGAGGTACTCACACATATGCAAAATGATGTATGCAAAGCTATTATTCACAGGATGCTTATAATAGCATATATTGGTAACAAGTTAAATGTTCATTGATTTTAAAATCTTGGGGTATTCATCCAACAGAATACTAGGAACTGCTTAAAAAAGACAACAGAAGCTCTTATGTAGGGAACTGAAAAGAGTCCCACAATCTTGACAATCTATGTTGTTAAAAACAAAGAAAAATGGTGTTTCTGGTATGCTATCATTTTCCTACAAGTATCTTTTATGGTAGAGCCTATTTCTCAAGCGATGCTTTCTTTGCAGGAGAACTTGGCTGGGCAGCAGGAGATAGAGGGAGATTCATTCTGTAATGAGTCCTTTTTTGTATATCCCCTTTGAACTCTGTACCATGAGAAACTAGTGTGTGCGTGTGTGTGTGTGTAAGTAAATAGCACACTTTTTAAAAAACTTTAAACACCCTAGAAGGCTGAATGCCCTCCCAATGTTCACAGCCTTGCCCCTCAAGTGCCTGAGACCCCGCTTTTATGTCCTCAGCCCAGCCACTGCAGGCATCCTCTAGGGATTTTGTGATTCTCAGTGGAAGATTCCTGTGTTCCTGCAGCTCTGGGTTCTGCGATTCTACTTCCTCGCCAAACAAATTTGAAGAATGAAATTGTGGTCCTCTTTCTGCATTTTTATCTACCAGCGGCAGGGGGCACTCAGTGCTTAAAAACATATGTATACATGGCCATCTATCTGAATTGACAAGTGAAACCAGTTTTGCTGTATCCTTTTGTTTACAGAGCACAGAATGGAATTTTTCCAGGAGCTGATCCTGGAGGATGCCTATTCCCATACCTGTTTGGAAGTTCCTTCAAATGCATCAAGCCAGTTCTGGAGTTTCCCATGTTTCCTGGAATGCTCAGTTGTTCCCAGAAAATAGTTCCTTGGCCACTGACTGAGCCCCTGATGAAACTTCCTAGGCTCCCACACACCCCACTTCCTCAGGCTGTCTTTGCTTTTGCTAAGAGTCTCCAGCCACCATGTGACCCCATGTTGGCAGCTGGGCTGGGTAGGGAAAAAGCTTCGTGTTTTCCTGGAAACAGCACATGCTGGTATCAGCAAATAGCATGTTGTGCCTTGCTTGGACTTAATGGGTAGCTCCCTTTCTCTCCCAGGGCCTCAGTTTCCCCATCTGTTCAGTGCGTGGTTAGTGAATTTTAAGGTGTAAGTGAATGCCACAGAATTCTTTCTCTAAAGGAAATCTGTCTAAATCCCATGTATAAAATAAATCAAAGTTGAGCAGTCCTATTTGAAGAATGAGGAAGAGAGTGGGGACTGGAAGGGGGTATGCAGAGCCCCACCCAATTTCTCCCCATCTCCCACCAAGAAGCTCCTGAGGAACCCCAGGGAGTTTTAAATGCCTTTGCACTCAGCATCGGTGTTAAGAGTCTCTTCTTAGCCCAGCCGGTGTGGCTCAGTGGTTAAATGCTGACCTATGAACCAGGAAGTCTCAGTTCAATTCCTGGTCAGGCACGTGCCTGAGTTGCAGGCTCAATCTCCACTGTAGAGCATGCAGGAGGCAGCTGATCAGTGAGTCTAATTGATGTTTCTATCTCCCTCTCTCCTTTTCCCTTCCTCTCTATAAAAAAACAAACAATAAAGTTATTTGTTTTTAAAAGAATCTCTTCCATCTCTGAGATGCTGGGATTCTCCAGAAGGCAGGACCAGATCTGGTACAGGGAAGGGACCTATATCTTATCTTTTTTGTGACATATGCCCCTTTAAGGAATTGTGTTTTTAAATGTATAAAATAATATACATAGGATAACAGAGGAACTATATTAAAAATGATACTGAGCCCTAGCCGGTTAGGCTCAAGGGACTGCGTGTCAGCCTGTGGACTGAAGGTCCTGGGTTCGATTCTGGTCAAGGACACATGCCCAGGTTTCGAGCTCAATCCCTAGTAGGAGTGTGCAGTAAATAGCTGATCAGTGATTCTCTCTCATCATTGATGCTTCTATCTCTCTCTCTCCCTTTCCCTTCCTCTCTGTAATCAATAAAAAATATGTTTTTTAAAAATATTGAAATACGGTTATAAAAATATTTTTAAATTTCGTGATTAAATAATCCATATGTACGCTTGTTGATATGTTTAATAATGATGTGTAAAATTAAACCCGGCCTCCTTACTCTGGCTCACAGGCCCTGCAGGATCTGGCCCAGGCCTCTCATTCAGGCTCCATCTTAAACAGATGTCCCTCCTATGCAAACATTCCAGCCATACCGACCTTGGGAACATTCGGATGTTCCCACTGCCTGGAAATTTCCTTTCCACGTGCCTACTGGTCCCCACCACCAATGGTCCCATGTCTTATGGCTGGTCCCTCCCCATCCTTCAGGTCTCAGTGTCAAAGTCTCCCCTCTGATGCCTTCCCTAGCCACCCTGAGTAAACTAGGCCCCGTCTTTCTCCGCATGGTGCCCACTCAATGCAATTTTATTTTGTATAGTTACCCTATCTAATAAAGAGGGGATATGCTAATTGACCATCACTCTGTCACAAAGATGGCTGCACCCACAGCTGAGGCCAAGTTCCCTTAAGGAGCCTTAACAAGCAATCAGCAGGGACCTGAGGCTATGCCCTCCCCACCCCTGTAGGGCTTGACGGGAGACCTCAGGATGCATCCTCCACCCAGCAGGGCTTGACAGGGAACTTTAGATCACACCCCCACCCTGGCATCAGGTTAGGGGACCTTAGGCCATGCCCCCTGCCCAGTGGGGCTTGATGGGGGACCTCAAGGTGCACCCCCAGTGCTGGGTCAAGGGAACTCAGGCCGTGCCCCTCACTTAGTGGGGCTTTACAGGGGAACCTCAAGGCATGCCCCTGCCCCAGTCTGGGCTAAGGGACCTCAGGCCATGCCCCCCGTCCTGGCGCCAGGCCAGGGGACTGAGGCTACATCCCCTGCCCGGTGAGGCTTGACAAGGATGGGACTAGCCAGGTCTGGATCTAGCCCAATGCGGGTGGGGGCTGGCCAAATCTGGGTCTCATGCGATTTTGAGGCACATGTGGATGGACAGATGTGAGCCCTAGGCTCTGACGGGAAGAAGATTTTCATATATATTTTACTAATTTTCTTTCATCTCTGACACTTCTATTATAGAGAAAAGGCAAGTAGCAAATTATTTCTTCTAATTATTTCTTCTAATTAATCCCCTTTTAATGTGCATAAATTTCATGCACCGGGCCACTAGTAATTTTATAATTATGCAAATTTATAATAATTTGCATGGTGAGTATATACTGTTATTTATGTACTTAGTGTCCACCTCCCCTCTACAAACGCATGGATCACATCTATCTCTGTTTCCCTATTTCATACTTCTCACCTGGGACAGGGCCTTCTACAAGCCAGGTGCTTATCTAGTTGTCAAATGAGTACATGCAGTGGGCCCACCCAGTGGATAAGCATTGCTAGTCCCATGAAATAGGTAGATACCCATTGCATACGTAAGCATCCAGCAGGAAACCCGGCACACAGGTGCTTCATAAATGGCAGGGGTGATTTTTGTGTTACTCTGAGTTTCCCCCTGCACGTCCTGCTGCTCTTTCTCCTCTATCCAAAGTCCACAACCGAAGTCCCAGCTCCATGCAAAATGAACGCCCGGGCCTCCGGGCGCTCCCATCCAGCCTGCCTGTCCCGCAAGGCCCATGTGCTGCTTTCCTCCGCAAAGTCATCTCAGAAGCTTCCCCACTGGGCTTTTAAGGACCCCAGGACCATGGCAATGGCCGTTCTATTCCGCTGAAATTCTGGAAAGCGTGCCTGGCCTGCAGGCAGTCAACTTACTGGTTAAGGTCCCCCTGCCCGAGAGGAAAGGGAGTCTCCATCACCCCGAGAGGAGATTTCATCTTCGTGGCTGGGTGTGACTTAGGGGGAGTGGCCGAGGGGCAGGGCTGGAGCAGATGGTTTCCTCAGGAGCCAGGAAGCTGAGAAGGAGGAAGGGTCTCAGGAATGAGGGATGGTGAGTGGGTTCCCCCTGGTCCCGGGGGGAAAAGGGCGGAGAGGACAGATGTCTGAGTCATGTGACAGGGTCCCAGAAGGGGCACTTCCAAAGTCACTGCCCTGCTGATGGACTGCTAATTGAGGTTTGGGGATACAGTGCCTGCAAGTGGGGCTGCTGAAGGGCCTGCACTCCCACATAGCAAGTGGCCGCATAAACGTGTGCTTGTTTGAGTCTGTCTTCCTCCCCACTGGCCTGTTCCCTGCTACCTGGGGGGCTGGGGCGGCCTAGCAGGGACTCACCCCGTGTTCTGCTTTACCCCCGCCTCCCAGGGTTATTTCTAGCAGTTGGACAACTGTTGGGTGGGACGCATCCCTGTGGTGGCCTTTCCTCCCCTGCCATATGGCCGGTCACGTGGCTTAGACTCCCTGACCTTTCCTCCCAGGGATAGCATCAGGCCTCAGTGGTGTTTCAGCTCCAGGCCCAGAAAAGCAGCAAAACCAGGTAAGCACTGTCAAGGCTGCCTCCGGACCAGCTGCATCGAATAATGACCCCCTGCCCCTGGCACCGGCCAATCGGCGGAGACCCCAACCCTGTAAGGACACCCCTGGAAAGCTGCTGGATATTCTATTGAGTCTCCCCCTGAGACCTCCCCTAAAATCTCCACCGGTAACACCCTGAGGATGGAGGACCAGGGTGCTCTCCCTCCTGGGAGCTGGCCTGTGCCTTTGGGAGGACACACGTGTTTCCGTTGTCCTTTAGGCCAGGGCACCCAGGGATTAAGCATAAGGATTCCGTAAACACTGAGAGTCTGCACGTGCACAAACGTGTTTGGCGAGGTCAAGGAATAATTCAACCCTTCCACACACTTCCCTTTCATCAGAATGTCCTCCCTACAGCTGAAGCTGGTTTGGCTCAGTGAATAGAGCATCAGCCTGTGGATTGAAAGGTCTCAGGTTCAATTCCATCCAAGGGCATTTACGTTGGTTTCGGGCACATCCCCAGTAGGGGATGTGCAGGAGGCAGCTGATTGATGTTTCTCTTTCATCAATGTTCCTAACTCTCTATTCCTCTCCCTTTCTCTCTGTAACAAAATCAATAATATATATATATATATATTTTTTTTTTTTTAAAAAAAAGAAGAGCCGAGACCAGTTTGGCTCAGTTGATAGAGCGTAGGCTTGCGGGACTGAAAGGTCCCAGGTTTGATTCCGGTCGGGGGCATGTACCTTGCTTGCGGGCACATCTCCACTGTGGGGTGTGCAGGAGGCGGCTGATCGATGTCTCCCTCTCATCGATGTTTCTGACTTTCTCTCTCCTTTCCTCTCTGAAAAAAATCAATAAGATAGAAAAAAAAAGAAGAAGAATGCCCTCCTTACAAATTTTCCAACCCAGTCTCCTGTGCTCCCCAGCAGTGCTGGTAAAAGGAAAGAGGTTTATTGGAGTGCTGGCACCCCAAGGAGATGGAGCACTCTTCCCAATCCTAAAAAAACCATCTCCCCTTCGCAGAGCGGGCCAGGGTTTTCAGGGATTTTATCAAGGAGGAGAGTGAAAACAGAACAGAGACCAAGGGGAGGATGTGAGCAATCTGTCTTTCCTGGGAGTGAAGAGAAGGGGGAGGGGAGAGGAGAGACTGAGAAAGTGTTGATTCTCAAGGTTTTGCCCTCCCCTTCTGCTGAATTTGCAGTTTTACCACGGACACCGGTGTGTCTTCACAGGTGTGCCAGGCATTCCCTCTCCCCAAAGCAGCTTTCTTTTAAGCTGTAAAAAAAAAAAGGCTAGATAAGAAAGAATAACACAGGGTTTTCATTACACATTCTTAAGCTATCAGAGGTTGGCTGCAGCATTCAAGCAAACAGAATGTGTAACCTTTCTATCGCTTACTTGGAATGTGACTTTGTGGTTACCATTTCTATTGCCCTGGTAACTTTCTAAATGAACGTTCTCTTACCAGGAGCAGTTTGCCTGGGCCTAGGCAGTTCTGGTTCAGCTTCTCTCCTGAGGGCCTCTGATGAGCTGAATCTTTTCTTTCTTTCTTTTTCCTTTTTTTTAAAATATATTTTATTGATTTTTTACAGGAAGGAAGGGAGAGGGATAGAAAGTCAGAAACATCGATGAGAGAGAGACATCAATCTGCCGCCTCCTGCACGCCCCACACTGGAGATGTGCCCGCAAGCAAGGTACATGCCCTTGACTGGAATTGAACCCGGGACCTTTCAGTCCGCAGGCCCACCCTCTATCCACTGAGCCAAACTGATCTCGGTGTCCTTTTTTTTTTTTTTTAATTAGTCTGACTGCTTCTTTATCGTCCACCTGGTGCAAGGCACACAGTTCCCTGGAGTCAGGAAGGCTGGCGTGGGGCTCGGGTAGTAAAGAGCGGCTCTCTCTCAACTTCCTCTTTGGTGTCGTGCTGCTTTGATAAGTAAAAGAACCCAGCTGCCCGGCCAGAGTGGTTGAGAGTCAACCTGTGAACCAGGAGGTCACAGGGTCCTCAAAGAATGACAGCTGGCTCCCCCACAGGCCTGGGTGAGTCAAGTGAGTCACCTGGAGAGCAAAACGGAAGGAAGCCCTCATGCTCAGGTGGTACAAATGCAAGGCCAGCACCTGCGATTAAATGTCACCCTAAATTCTGTGTCACTGATGCTCTGCCTACCTCAGTCTAGTCTCAGCCTTCTCCCCCACACAGCAGGCAATGCCAGAGACCAACGAGGAAGCCACAGTATCTTTTCTGGGTCACTCTGGAAGCCAGAAGTCACTACTTCCATCATCCTGTACAGGTTACCTATAGCATCCCCAGTTCAATGTGGGAGGAGAATGCACAAGGACTGTGAGTACCAGAAAGGAGATGCAAGATTCTGGGATTTTCTATAAAGTAATCAGGACTGGGAGAACTTTGTGATGTTACAGAAGACCGGGGGGGAAAAAAAAAAAAACCAAACCATGCTTAGAGAAAGGGAGTTATATTTTATTAAGGGCAGGGCCAGAGAAAAATGTGCCTTTCAAATTCTGGGCCCCCTCACATGGAGGAAACCTTTTCTATTTATACTTTTCCTAGCTCTTTTATCTCCCAGATTTGGAATGAGACTTCCAGGCCTTCTGGGAAAGAAGGCCTATGTGCAGGGAAGGGGCCATGAGACCATATCTCAAGGCCTGGCCTGGTGTCAGCACTGACAACTCTGTCTGGGGCATAGTCCACGGCCTCTCTGGAATGGGAGTCGTCTTATTTTCCTTATTATTTAAGCAAGCAAGCAAGCAAGCGTTTATAGAAGCCAAAATAGCAGGGTTAAAATTTCAAACAGTTCTTATATTAGATGGATGCTTCAGCACAAATCAAACAAGACTGACTACCAGCTGATCAATGTTGAGTGTGGTTAATCGGTGCATGGAGGTCCATTGCACTGTGCTGTCTACTCTAGCAAATGTTTGAGATTTTCCACAATAAAAGGTTAAGCCCTGACTGGTTTGGCTCAGCGGATAGGCAGTCCTGGATTGTGAGAGGGATGTTCAACTGCCTGTTTAGGCCCGATCCCGGCAGGATCCTATCCCAGTAGGATCGGGCCTAAAGAGGCAGTAAGACATCCGTCAAGGGGTCCCAGATTGGAGAGGGTGCAGGCTGGGCTGAGGGACATATCCCTCTGTGCATGAATTTCATGCTCCAGACCTCTAGTATAGAATAATAACATTTATTTTAAAAATTTACAGCTGTAAAACAATATTAAGTAATTTAAAAATACTTAAGTTTTGCATGGGTAGAGATGTAAGAGGGCAGAGAGGGGATAAATAGTGATGGGAAAATAAAATAAAATTTAAAAAATATTTTATTTTTTTAAGGGAAATATGGAGATATTTATTGATTTTTTTAATTTTAATTTTAGAGAGAGAAAGGAAGGGACAGAGATATAGAGATAGAAACATTGATGAGAGAGGAACATCATCAATCAGCTGCCTCCTGCATGCCCTCTACCATGGATTGAGCCTGAAACCTGGGCATGTGCCCTGACCAGGAATCCAACCAGTGACCTCTTGGTTCATAGGTTGATACTCAATCACTGAGCTACACCAGCTGGGCAATACTTTCTTATTATTCTTTAAATATATATTTTTATTTCAGAGAGGAAGAGAGAGGGAGAGAGAGAGAGAAACATCAACGAGGAGAGAGAATCATTGATCGGCTGCCTCCTGCACTCCCCTAACCAGAGACTGGGCCTGCAAACAGGCATGTGCTATGACCAAGAATGGAATCATGACCTCCTGGTTCATAGGCTGACTCTCAACCACTGAGCTACACTGACAGGGCAACAGTTTATTTTTTTAAGAGAAGTTTTAGGTTTGCAACAAAATTGCGAGGAAGGTATAGAGATTTCTCCTATACTCCCTGCCCCCACACATGTATAGCTTCCCTCAATATCACTTTTGGTGTTGTACATTCTATGGGTTTAGGCATGAGTACATATGACATATCCATCATAACAATGTCACAGAGTATTTTCACTACCCTAAAATCCCTTGTACCCCGCTTATTCATCACCCCATTCTTACCCCTGGCAAACACTGAGAGTTTTGCCTTTTTCAGAATGTTATGTGGTTGGAATTCTACAATATCCAGGCTTTTCAAATTGGCTTCTTTCACTTAGTAATAAGTGAAAATGTCTCTCATTCTTTTCATTATACCATATAATTTTTATAAATTGCATATTGAGAATATAAAGATTTATAGTAATAATAAGCATTAATTTATATCTGTGGTTACTTCTGAGTTGTGGATACAGGGTCAGAGGAGCCTTCATATATAAGTTGCTTTTTTTGTTTGTTTGTTTTAAATATATATTTTTTTATTTATTTCAGAGAGATATAGAAACATCAATGATGAGAGAGAATCATTGATTGGCTGCTTCCTGCATGCCTCCTTACTGCAGATAGAGCCCACAACCCGGGCATGTGCCCTTGACCAGAATCAAACCTGGGACCCTTCAGTCTGCAGGCTGTTGCTCTGTCCACTGAGCCAAATTGGCTAGGGCAATTTTAAGTTGTTTTTTTAAGGTCAGAAACAAATATGATAAAGCTGGATGGTGAGCATATGGGCATTTATTATTCTATAGTCTTATGTTTTAGGTATTTCATAATTTAAAAAAAATATTTCATAGTTGTCAAGTAAATTATATCTTTAAAAAAAAGCAAGCATACCTACTGCTATTGAATCTTGTACTTAAAGTCTCAACCGATGTAATAAAACCAGAAAAAGAAAAAAATAATTTAAGAAATTGGCAAAAGATCTAAATACTGCCACAGAGCCTGAAATAAGAGATATTTAAGGAGACTTGGGTAAAGGATTTTTTAAAAAATAACATAAAAACATTTATTCAAGGGCAGGAATAGTATGAAGAAGACTTCCTTGAATGATATACGGAAAGATAAGAGGCCCTGAAAGTTTAAAAGTATAAACTTAAAAGGATGAGTATTAGATTCATTCATACACTCTGCATAACCTTCCATTGATTCAGGGCCTCATGTGTGAAAGCATGACGTTATTTGGGAGCCTTTTATTGAATACAAGAAGAGGCCCGATGCATGAAATTCGTGCACAGGTAGGGCCCCTAGCAGCTGCTGGCTGCCAGCTGAGGCCTTCCTTACCTGGCTGCCAGCTGAGCATTCCTTCCTTCCTCGCCCCCCTCCCCTCCGCCCGGGGGTCAGCACATGTTATTGAAAATGATCAAATTCCCAGTAGGTCTAACTCTCAAGGGGATACTTTGCATATTAGACCTATATATGTATAAATGCTTCGTTAGCCAATTTATTGCTTCCTGTTTTGAGTCTTTTATTTCCTAAGTCAGCAGTCTCTCACTTTCAACCAAGTACTTGTTGTAGAGAAAGAATGAAAAAGAGGAACTCTTTCTCGTGTTAACTATTTTTCTTTTGAAATGACATTAATGCCCATGTATTTTCCTGAACGTCACATGCTAGCTTTACTATGCGATTCAGCTTTGGTTTGGGGAAGTCGTGGGTTCTGGGATATCAGCCAAAGAGAATAGTGCCTTTTGGCAACATATTTTCATGCTCATTGAGGGCTGAAGAGAGAAGATGTGACAAGGGATAATATTGATAGTATTTCTTTGATTTTCTGAACCAGAAATTGAAAAATAAGCTTTATTTGGGAGAGGAGGTATAAGAAACTGATTCAGCAAGTGATTTTCAGGGTGTGAAGTGAGATCAGCCAGACGCAGCCCAAAGTCTTAGATTCTTTCACCTGGAGCAACATCTAGAGACGCCTTGGGGCCAGAAACCAGAAGAGCTGTATTCAAGTCCTGCTTGGGGGCTAGCTTGCTGTATGATTCATAAGTCATGTTTCCTTCAGGATCTCCATTTCTTCATTTGCAAAGTTATTCCAGTTCTAAAATTCTGCATCCAAAGACAGAAAGGGACCTCATGAAATCTAGAAAAAAGGTTGCCAGAAGTTGGAGCAAGAGGGTCTCTGGTCAACTCTCATGCATTCATGTGGTAAGTGCTTACAATGTTTCGAGGGACTGAATGAAAACACATAGTGGAGGCTGCTAACATACTAAGCAGTGGTTACTGAGCAAAATATGATGGAGGGAACCGGATCCATCAATATCATTCTCCAGGTAGGGGACTTTCTTGAAGTCTTTAGCTTGAGCTCCAGGGGAAATCTGGTCGTAAGGACAGGGAGAGGGTGAGGAAGCTTCAATTGCCCAGGTCCAGCTTGAGGGTCAACTGATAGCCGCCATGTGCTCTGGATTAACTGCTTCAACAATGAATAAATAAAGTGTGGTGCATTCTAACAATAAAATATGACTGAGCCATAAAAAAGGATGAAGTACTGATACATGCTACAACATGGATAACCTTGAAAATATGTTAAGTGAAAGAAGCCGGACACAAAAGGCTCATAATACGCGATTATCTATAAAAAATGTCCAGGACAAGCTGATCGATCTATAGGGATGGAAAGTAGATTTGTGGTTGTCTGGACTGAATGGATGGGAACCAATAGTGACAGCAAGGGGGTAGAAGAAATCTTTTGGGTTTGGTGGAAAAGTTCTAAGACTAGATTTATGTACACTTAATATAAATGATTGAATTGTATACTTCAAATGAATGAATTGTATGCTAAATAGATTATATCTCCATAAAGCTGTTTTTTTTTAATATATTTTATTGATTTTTAATAGAGAGGAAGGGAGAGGGATAGAAAGTCAGAAACATTGATGAGAGAGAGAGATCGATCAGCCGCCTCCTGCACGCCCCACACTGGAGTTGTGCCTGCAAGCAAGGTACATGCTCCCAACCGGAATCTAACCTGGGACCTTTCAGTCCGCAGGCCAACGCTCTATCCACTGAGCCAAACCGGTCTCAGCATAATGCTGTTTTTTAAAATGAGAAAGAACCATTGCACACTATGTTGAAGTGAAGTTGCTACCCCTTTCCTTAATGAGGGCCATCTTTTATTCGGAGAATAGTTATTTACTGCTATATTTTTTCCAGTTAATATGTCCTTTTCTTCTGGAAATCAAGTAACAGAAACTGCGAGCAATAGTTATTTTTTTTTTTTAATTATTCTTGAGAGAAACCAAGATGGTGGCATAGGTAAACACTGGAACTTGCTGCTGTGCACAAGCACTTCAAAACTACAACTAAAAGACAAAATGGACACCATCCAGAACCACAGGAAAGCTGGCTGAGTGGAAATTCTACAACTAGAAGGGAAGAGAAAAGCACACTGAGCCTCCGAGGAGCTGCGGAAGTAAAGTCCAGAGGTACAGAGGCGCGTGCGTGGAGAGGGCTGTCAACTGAGTATGCGGCTGCCTTTTTCAATCTGCAGGGAGACACAGCTCCCGACTGCTCTGAACTCCAGTTCTGGGCGAGACTCTGGGGATCCAGACTCATTTGGGGAGAAACTGGACTACTGGCAGCAGGCAGAACTCGAAGACAGCTTTCTTTCAGAGGTGCTTGCAGGGACTACCAAGGGACGCTAAGACCTGGGGACCTCTTAGGGCAGAGCTGATGGGAAGCCATTGCTGTTTGCTCTGTCCTGAGATTCTGCCCCATCCAAGCTGTGCACGGAGGCTTTTGCATATGAACGGCCTGGTCCTTTGAAATCTAAACTTAGATAACAAACTGCTACAGACTTGATCCCCAGTTGGGGCCATTAAGAAGCATCCAATCAAAGATTCTCTCTCATCTTTGATGCTTCTCTCTCTCTCTCCCTCTCCCCTTCTCTGAAATCAATAAAAAAAAAAATATTTTTAAAAATGTTAAGAAGCTTCACTCCCGACACAGTGCTAGGAATTCCACTGAGCTGAGTTAATCTGGGTAAGTAAGTCACTGACTTTGACCTGCCCACACCTTCACATGACAGTCAAAGGCTATGAAGTGCATCTGTCAAGTGACTAAGAAGTGCTTACTGGCCTAAAGGAAAAGATGTTGACTGTGTTGGCAACTAAGGGTTTTTCCCCAAGACACCGCAATGAGACATGTGATTTGTAACCCTGGGTCTGGACTCCACCATCGCATTTTCGGTTTCACTCTTTTTAAAAAAATATATATATATCTTTATTGATTTCAGAGAGGAAGGTAGAGGGAGAGAGAGAGAGAAACATCAATGATGAGAGAGAATCAATGATTGGCTGCCTCCTGCACATCCCCTACTGGGGATCAAGCCCCCAACCTTGGCTAAAATCAAACCATGGACCCTTCAGTCTATAGGCCAATGCTCTATCCACTGAGTTAAACTGGCTAGGGCCTTGGTTTCACTTTTGCTGCTGGCGATACACCATATTAAAATGGCTGTCCCCCAAGGGTCAGGAAACTTGGGGTATGCAAAGATTAATTAGGCATGCCTGTCTTTACTTATTTATACCCAGTCTTGATCCAGAAGCAATTGAAGGCAGCTTTTGAGTTAAAAGGGAGAATGATAATGAAGTTATCTAAATACTAGCAGCCCGGTACACAAAATTCGTACATCGAGGGTGTATGTCCCCTCAGCCCAGCCTGCACCCTCTCCAGTCTGGGACCCCTCTCACAATACAGGACTGCTGGCTCCCAACCACTCGCCTGCATGCTTGCCTGATTGCCCCTAACCACTTCTGCCTGCCAGCCTGATAACTCCCTAACCATGCCCCTGCCAGCTTGATCAATGCCTAACTGCTCCCCTGCTGGTCTAATTGCCCCTAACTGCCTTCCCCTACCAACCTGGTCACCCTTAATTGCCCTCCCCTGCAGACCTGGTTGCCCCAACTGCCTTCCCCTGCTGGCCCGGTCACCCCTAACTGCTCTCCCCTGCTGGCCTGGTTCCC
>PVJN01014229.1:0-47080 GCA_004026805.1 Lasiurus borealis
CTTACTACCCTGATCGGCCAGCTCCGTCCCTGGTCATCCCCTCACACCAATCGGGTGAGGCTGGCTGGCCAACCTCCCATACACAGCCCCTCCCCTGGCTGCTGATCCCCAATTGGTCCCCCTACCCCATCAAAGGCAGGGCCAGCCAGCCCATCATTCACAGCCCCTTCCCACAGCCGGTCCCACCCCAACTGGTCCCCCTACCCTAATTGGGGGCAGGGACCACCAGCCAATTGCCTTTGGCCCCTCCCCCAAGCAGGCCCTGCCCTGATTGGGCACTGATCAGGGTAGGATGACTGGCCCAGGCCCAATCCACCCCAATTGAGACCAGGCTGGCTGGACCCCACCCAGGTACAAATTCATGCACCGGGCCTCTAGTTATTAAATATATACTAATGTGAACAGTTCACATTTGCCTGTGAGTGAAGCCGAGTTTCCCTGTGTTGTTTGACTGTTGCCCCCTGCTGGCCAGCTGCAGCATTGCAGCATGGGAGTGGTCCCTTAGGTTTCCTCAGGGACTGTCAGCAGCATGCATTCGGGGAAGATGGGGACCATTCGTCAGCCAGGAAGTGGCCTTTCCTGTCCTGTGCACCACGTGAGTCAGTGAGTGGGTTGTAGTGAAGCCACAGCCATGGAAGTCTTCAGGTTCGGTGTGTCCCCTAACCCTGCCTTCTGTGAGTGGGCATTGGCTTCCCAGAGGCCACCCCTGGATCCTGATTTCTTCACAGCACTGGTTTTACGGGATTGCTGCTTTTTGGGGTGAATGAGGATAATATCAAATACATTACTTACATGAAAAGATGTTCCACTGCTTTGACAGCATTTGGTGCTGTCAGTGTTCTGGGCTATTCTCCTAGGTGTGTGGTGGTGCCTCCTTGTTTTAATTTGCATTTCTCTGATGACACTTGAGCAATCGACATCACTGATAACATCATTAGTTTTCAGTCTCTTTGTAGAGAGGGTATTTGAGAGATGGAGACATCGGAGACCTACTGAGGGGACATTAAGACTGAAGTGGGAGCTCACATGGAAGGGCCAGGCAGCAGAAAAGGAGCACGAGGCCTCACACAACCTGACAGCAATGTTACAGGTGTCACGATTTGGCCGCGGATCAGCTTCCACCCATTCCCTGGAATAACCTGCTTTGTGTGTTTGCTCTCAGCATTGCCAGTATTTTCAGGGCCCACTGCTGCAAATTTCCTCTGCCCACTCAGTCTTTCCTTCTCAGGTTAGGGCAAAAAATAAAAAGGGAAAGTGGGAGAAAGGAAAGTAGAGAGAAGGGAGGGAGAGAGGGAGGGAAGAAGAGAGGAAGGGAGGAAGGGAGGAAGGGAGGAAGGAAGGAAGGAAGGAAGGAAGGCAGGCCTGGGCTGGGGTGGGGAGCACACTTTGAGGTCCCTGGTCAAGCCCCACCAGATGGGGGATGGGGCCTGAGGTCCCCTATCAAGCCCCACAGGTTGGGGGGCGTGGCCTGAGGTTAAGGATGTTAAGGATCAGAATAAAGGGTTTGCAATGAGACTAACCTGCAAAATCCATTAGTAGAGAAGTCAGGACTTGCCTCTTATCTAAATTGCATCAGAACTGCATCATTCTATCAACTAAATTTATTCATTAATTCTATGTTCCTCTGCTAGGTTTTTCTAAATATTCATTTTGTCTCACCTGTGTGAGAGTCTCAGCCATTTGGAATGAATTATCTGTGCAGAGTATATTATATTAACTAAAATAGTTGACCAACTGCCCTAGCCAGTTTGGCTCAGTGGATAGAGTGTTGGCCTGCAGACTCAAGGGTCCCCAGTTTGATTCTGGTCAAGGGAACATGCCCAGGTTGTAGGCTTACACCCTAGTGGGGGGCATGCAGGAGGCAGCCAGTCAATGATTCTCTCTCATCATTGATGTTTCTATCTCTGTCTCCCTCTCCCTTCCTCTCTAAAATCAATAAAAACATATTCTAAAAAAATAAATTAAATTAAATATTTGGCCAACTAAAATATTCTTCTGATCATGCTAGACCAGTGGTCAGCAAACTCATTAGTCAACAGAGTGGCAAACCACAGCTCTCGAGCCGCGGTTTGCCGACCACTGTGCTGCACTGCTTTGTGAGTCTTTGGGGACCTAATAAAGTCATCATTTACTCATGATTTATTAACATTTAACAGACAGTGCAACATTATGTTCTGCTGATACAAAATAGAATAAGATAGGTCTGAGGACTGCTGCCCTGGCCAGGTGGCTTAGTTGGTTAAAGTGTCATCTCGAATACCAAGAGGTTGTGGGTTCGATTCTCAGTCAGGGCACATACCTAGTATGCAGGTTTGATGCCCAGTCCATCCCCTAGAGTATAGGAGGCAGCCGATTGCTGTTTCTCCCTCACGTCAATGTTTCTCCGTCTCTCTCTTTCTCTCTCTCCCTCCATCTCTAAAAATCAATTTAAAAACCACACACATTTCCTTGGGTGATTTAGAAAAAAATCAGTCCTGAGAGATTAGAATCTAGTTGAAGAGAGATATAGCACATGGTTAATTAAAATGCAATAAGCTTGTATTCTCATGAACACTGGAGGAAATGCTATTAATGGGAAAATATTGACTTAGAAATCATATAATATGAATATATTATTCCTGCCATGTCTTTGAGATAATGGGCAAACCAATTCTCCAGTTTTTTTTCTCTTTTTTAAAAGTATATTTTTTATTGATTTCAGAAAGGAAGGGAGAGGGAGAGAGAGATAGAAACATCAGTGATGAGAGAGAATCACTGATTGGCTGCTTCCTGCACACCCGCCTCTGAGGATCAAGCCTGCAACCTGGGCATGTGCCCTTAACTGGAATCAAACCCGGGACCCTTCAATCCATGGGCAGACACTATCCACTGAGCCAAACAGGCTAGGGCCCAGTTCAGTTTCCGAGTGTCTCTTACAACATTTCAGGCTTCAGATTCTGATGTAGAAGTCGTTGTTGATTTCTCGTGTTTTATATTAATTATGTCACTCTCTAATATGGCCAAGAATAGGAGGATTGGTTAGCTCTGTACCAATAATATAGGTTTCAGAACTATGCTAGTAATTCCGTGAAATATTAACACCTGGTCTCCTCCAGGTGGCCTGAGATCAGAAGCGCAGGGATGAACAGTGAGAGAAACACCCTTCTGGGAAATTCTGCTTTAGTGGGTGTGATCTATTTTCACAGCAAGGCGGCTAGAACGTATGGGGCTACTTAGTCCAAGAACACTGAGTACACTCGTAAGTTGTTGACTCTGAGATGATTGGGCTGGTCCCTGGCTCTGGCAGAATTAAAGAGCTAGATGTTCTAATAGATATTTTAAAAAGTGACTTAACTTTAGAATCATCAACAGTCAAGGAATTTAAAAAACAAAAACAAAAACAAACTTCGGATTAGGGGTAGATTTGCATTGTTTTGTATACCGTGTATTCTCTAGTTTGGTGTCTCTGGTCCTCGCAGGAAGGAGCCCTGATTTTGGACTGTGTTTGGGTGAGCTTAGGGAACCCACTAACCAGAACAGATCTGAGCCTGCAGGCTCATATGGGTGACCTGCAAGGTCTGTGGCTTCATTTCAACCCGCTCATTGATTCATTGTGGGCCCTATGATGTAAAAGTGGTTCCTAGTTTGCAGTTAGCATATCCAGCACGGTTTCTGTCTTTTGGTCAGTTTTCTGTGCAATTGTCTAGTTTTTTTTTTATAATATATTTTATTGATTTTTTACAGAGAGGAAGGGAGAGAGATAGAGAGTTAGAAACATCGATTAGAAAGAAACATCAATCAGCTGCCTCCTGTACACTTCCTACTGGGGATGTGCCCACAATCAAGGTATGTGCCCTTGACCAGAATCGAATCTGGGACCTTTCAGTCGGAAGGCTGATGCTCTATCCACTGAGCCAAACCGGTTTCGGCAATTGTCTAGGTTTTGGTGTTCCCTTCTTCCCGTTTTTGCATCTGATGGTTTATAAAATGTCTTTGATCTTCCTGTGATACCTCTGAGATTTGGAGATAAAGAAGAGAGGAAAAGATCAAGAATAAATGAGGCCCACCTTGGCCAGGCAAGTGAGTTGGTTAGAGTGTCATTCTGATAGGCCAAAGTTTTGGGCTTGATTCCTGGACAGGATACAGACAGAGTCAACCAATGAATGTAGGAATGGGTGGAGCAGCAAGTATCTCTCTCTCTCTCTCAAATTAAAATTTAAAAATTAAAAAAGAAAAAGAATGAAAGCGGCTTGGTCCATGTGAGCTAAGCAGATGAGTGAGGCTTTCACACAGATCTTTGCTTGATATCAGTCAGCAGGAAATTCCCCCAGATGCTGAGTCGTGTGGGTGACAGGAGTCTATGGGTGACTTTGAGGTTTTCTTCATTATTCTTGTCTGTATTTTCCAAGTTTTAGAAACCAGTGTGTATTAATTACACACTGAAAGACACCACTGTAAAAATGAAGCAGTGCTACATTTCTAGTGATACGTTAGGTTATTTTGGACCACTCCTCCCATTCAAAGTAACTAAAAGAATGTTGAACAAATGTTGAAGGAGCCTTCTCAAAGACATCAGAGCGCTAACAAAGGGTAAAGAATAACCAAATCAGAACCTAAACGACATAGAAACAAAAATTGGTAGAAACTGGGCTCTGTGATGGCTTTTGTTCCGGCCATGAGCACATGTTGCCACATTTGACTTCAGTTCTGACAGTCTTAAAGGGCATGTGCAGGAGGCAACCAATCAATGTTTCTCTCATATCGATATTTCTTTCTATCTTTCCCTCTCTCTTTCACTCTCCCTAAAAATCAAAGGAAAATATCCTTGGGTGAGGATTAACTAACTAACTAACTAACTAAATATATCTTAGTGAATTGTAGGATAATAAAGATAAAGATAAGGTCATAAAAACAGAAAAAATTACCTTTCAGAAAGATCTTTTAGAAAATCTTCAATTATCTGGAAACGAAATAACACACTTCCAAGTAACCCAGGGGTCTAAGAAGAAATCAAAAGAGGAAGTGCCCTAAACTGAATGAAAATCAAAATGTGACATGTTAAAAATTGGGGGGGAGGGTGTGCAGTTGAAGCAGTATTTAAAGGGAAATTGAGAACACTAAACTCTTAGGTACCTTAAATTAATGCATTAAATTAGAAATAAATGACAAAAATATCTCAAAATAGTTGGACATTAGGCATCATTCTTTGATCCCAAAAAAGAGAGAAATTTGCTATTAGCCACACTGGAGCAATGAGACTGAACTTATCCTTTCCCTCAGACAACTAGAAAACTGGACAAAACGTATGAAACAATTATTTTTATTTCATTCCCTTCCTTTGACTTAACTATCTTCCTTCTTTTTCCTTTCCTTTTAACCCTTCCCACCTCCCTTCTTTTATTCTTTCTTCCTTACTCCTTGCTTCATTTCACAAAGCTGTTGAGGAACATCATATTTTTCTCATTAGAACAAAACCTTGAAGCTGGTGGCTGGTCTTCTGTTTTGTATCCCAGGTGACCTGGTATAGTGTCCACACGTTGTAGTATCCAGTTAATGAAATGATTGTCAGCCATTTCAAATCATGACCTCATTTTGCAGCACATAAAATCTCTTAAATTTGTATTTTGCTTTTTTTTAATTTTTCTAAGCTTTCTTCTATTTTTACTTGAGTCTCCCAAGAAATCTGTGTAGTAGGTAGACAGATTTAATATTCTTATTCTCCATATGGGAAATGTGCAAAGAACTACCTCATCTATACCACACTTGAGAGGACTTTTTAATTACTCTGAATACTGGTGGTGATGGTAATTTAGAAGTTGAGTCTATTATTATTTTTTCTCTCTTCCAGATTTTAACTTGAAGACAGCAGAGGGCGTCTGACTACACAAAAGTACACTTGAAAGTTGATCTATTACTAGATTTAAGGTAATTCATTAAGGTTTCAAAAATATGAATTTCACTAAAATAGGTCCCTGTACTTAATCTTTATACTATTTTAGGATTCTGATCTCATTTCATATGCTCTATTCTCTTTCTTTCTCAGTAATGAGAATTTCAACCTTATCCATAAATCACCATGACATATAATCCAAGAGTCTTCCAATTCAGCTTCAAGAGTTTTTGGATAATAAAAGTATTAAGTACTGCATCTACCAGATCCTTTTAAATCTTTAATAGGGAATGTGGTCCCCTTATGCAGCCCTTAAGAGAGGACTGCTGTAACACATTGCAGGCAGATGTGCTGTGACTGAAGGGCCATCTTGTTTTCAAGTGCATTGCCTCAAGGTTACTTAATATTCTTAGAAAAGCATAAAAGGATTAGGCATGTTCTTAAAATCATACTGCACTAGAGGGAAAATAATGATTTCCACATGGCAATAGTGAAGATATGGCCTTTTGTAGCCCATTGTCAAAAATGATTATGTCTGAGACTCAGGAGCCAGGTTTCTATGAAATTCTGTAGTATCATCTTGATCAGCTTCAACTGTTTTTATTTTTTCTATCATCACAGGTGTTCTTTTATTCTCTAATAGGCAGTGCTGGAGATAGTGGCAGTCAGAATCCTCTTCTACCTTTTCTTCTCATAATTTCCTCAAATTTCATTTTTAAAAATTAAATAACTAGGTTTCTAGACAAGACTTGGAGTTGTTTGGAAAGACATTCCTCCTTGACTGATCAGGGATTAGAAAATTGATTAGATCTACAGTACTTTTTTTTTTTTAAGAAAATAGATCACTTCCTGTTTTATGCTTTCCCTTTGCCAAATCTTTGTGATTTTTCTTAATTTGTCCTATTTCTTTGATTAGAAGCTGTCTCCTAAGTAATGATAAGCATTCCATGTCCATAACCATAACAAGTGGTTATTACATTATTAGAGGCCCGTTGCACAAATTTGTGCACCAGTGGGGTCCCTCAGCCTGGCCTGTGGGATCAGGCCGAAACCAGCTCCCTAACATCCCCAGAGGGGTGCCCGACTGTGAGAGGGCACAGGCCAGGCCAAGGGACCCACAGGTGCATGATCAGGGCTGGGGAGGGGGAGGGATGCAGGAGGTTGGCCAGCTGGGGAGGGCTCCAGGGCGTGTCCAGTCCATCTTGCTCAGGCCCCATTGGCCAGACTCCAGCAGCAAGCTAACCTACGGGTCAAAGCGTCTACCCCCTGATGGTCAGTGCATATCATAGCAACCAATTAACTGCCCCCTGGTAGCCAGTGCACATCATAACGAGCAGTTGAGTGGGCTTAGCATATCATTAGCATATTATGTTTTGATTGGTTGAACGGCTGACAGAACAACTGGACATTTAGCATATTAGGCTTTTATTATATAGGATTTGAGTAAAATACTCAAGTTTCCTAGGAGGCAGTTCTAATTCCTCAGGCTTGATAAACTAACTATCCTTGGAGGGGAAGTGTGATTAGTCCTGCTCTACCAATGAAGAAGCAAGTCCTTTAACATAGGACATTTAAAAAAAATATATATTTTATCAATTTTTTACAGAGAGGAAGAGAGAGAGATAGTCAGAAACATCGATGAGAGAGAAACATTGATCAGCTGCCTCCTGCACAACCCCCACTGGGGATGTGCCTGCAACCAAGGTACGTGCCCTTGACCAGAATCAAACCCGGGACCTTTCGGTCCGTCGGCTGACGCTCTATCCACTGAGCCAAACCGGTTTCGGCACACAGGGCATTTGAAGAAAGTTATGTAGAAAGTGGAATGGCAGGGTTGTATTTTTCTTTCTTTATTTTTAAATATATTTTTATTGATTTCAGAGAGGGAGGGAGGGAGAAAGAGAGAAACATCAATAATGAGAATCATTGATTGGCTGCCTCCTGCAAGCCCCCTACTGGGGATGGCAACGGTGGCATGTGCCCTGACCTCACCAGGAATCGAACCTGGGGACTCTTCAGTCTGCAGACCAATGCTGTATGCACTAAGTCAAACCGGCTAGGGCAGGGTTGTATTTTTTAATTGATGAACAAAATATCCTCAGCACCTAATAAATAGCATTGGGGCGTTTTGCTTGGGAAAAAGGTTTGTCTTCACTTAGGGTCTGTAAATCCTTGTAAGAGCATGCACAGCTTTCTGGGGTTGAAGCCACAACCATCATTTCATTTCCAAAAGGGCCCGAGGTAGAAGAAATGCCGCTTCCTTACAAGTCACCAATTGGGCATTCTTACACAGGGCTGAGCAATCTGTCCAGAGGCAGTACACGTCGAAGCCAGCCTTCAAGGCCAGTCCGGGTGGCAAGCAAAACAGCAACTGCAGGGACCCGCAGGCTGTGAAGAACGCAGAGCGGAGGGCACCTGGCGCAGCCTGGTACTTCCGGGCGGAGCCAGCCCCTGCCAGAGGCGCTCCTGCTCATTTCCATAGAGAGTGACATAAAGCCTCGGCGGAGCCCCAGCCCGAGTTCCCGGAGTGACGCACTTCCGGCGCGCCGACCCACGAGAACGCACTTCCGGCGCGCCGTGCGCCGCGCGCCGCTCGCCCCCAGCCTCGGTGTCCCGGGGCCGCCTCTGGGGCACGATGGGCAAGAAGGGCAAGAAAGAGAAGAAGGGCCGTGGGGCGGAGAAGACGGCCGCCAAGATGGAGAAGAAGGTGTCCAAGCGCTCACGGAAGGAGGAGGTGAGCGGGGCCGGCGGGACGGGCCCTCGTGCGCGCTGCTCCTTCTCCGTGCCGGCTTCCTCCGTCCCGCGTCGCTGGCGGTGCCGGGTCTCCCTCCGCTGGGGGCTGGCGGGGCGGGTGGTTAGGGTGGGAGGACCCGGCGGCGCGCCTCTGCAAGGGGCGTGATCGGGGAGGCAAAGGCTTAACTTCTGAGCCTCACGCCTCGTCTTTAGTTTTTTTTTTTTTTTTTTTAAAGGGTGGGGGGTTTCTATGGAAAGTAACATTACAGGGTGATCTAATTTAAATTCCTAACTGGGCAGGTTATGGTAGGTAGTCAAGTCCCAGGCCTGTAACTTCTTCTTTTTTAAAAAATATACTTTATTGATTTTTTTTATAGAGAGGGAGAGAGATAGAAAGTCAGAAACATCGATGAGAGAGAGACATCGATCAGCCGCCTCCTGCACGCCCCACAGTGGAGATGTGCCCGCAAGCAAGGTACATGCCCCCGACCGGAATTGAACCTGGGACCCTCCAGTCCGCAAGCCGACGCTCTATCCACTGAGCCAAACCGCTCTCGGCGTGCCTCGTCTTTAAAAAAAGTAATTCACACAGCTACCCCGAGCAGTGAGCGTCCGCGGAGGGGGTGAAACGCGGGCATTCCGTGACGGTGGACGGTCACCACTGCTCTCTTCTTTCTCAGGCCCTCTTCCCCCTCTTACTTTCTCTGCTTTTCCTTCTGTCTCACTTCCACTTCTCTCAGCAGGGGTTTGCAAATGGATAAAGGGCTGAACGTAGTAGCGTTGAGCGTCCTGCTTTCTGTTGACTGTGGTTCTCCGGCTCCCTAACCCGGGGCGGTTTATAATGGTTCCCGAGTGTTTGCTGTGTGCCAGGCAAGGTGCTCTCTGGTTTTTTTAATCTTCACCACCAAATGAATTAGGTAGCGTTGGCATCCCCAGGTGACAGGAAATCAGAATACAGCGCTCTGGGTGACACAGCTACGAAGTGGCAAGAGCGAGTCTGAAATGGGTCTCCAGAAGGCAGAGCCTGTGCTCTTAATGAGGAGAGTAACCAAGCCTGCGCTCAACCAGACACACCGGTGGCGATGCCTATCTTCACTGCGTCATGGTGGGCTTTGCTGCCAGTTTGCACTTTTGCACCAAAACGGATAGAGCAGCTCTCCCTCCACACCTGCTCCTCATTCCAGCCAGGCCTTCCACCTTATCCGCTTTATTTAAGGAAGATAATTTCTGAGGTGAAGGACACTAGATCAGGAGCTCTGAACTAATTGTGACTCCTAAAGAGTCCCTTCTCCTTTCAGGTCGTTCTGTAAAATTCCAGTCATTTAGTAATTTGCCTTGAGTACCTAATGCAGCATGTTTGGCATTAGGGACATGTTGTTCAACAGGACAGCCGTTAGGTAAACTAACTATCCACATAGAAGTAGCAGGATAATGATGCTTCCGTAGACTGCTGAGAGGGTGAAAATTGGCAGAGCCACTGTGGACCTACTTGGTCACTATCTAGACAAGGGGAAGCTACAGCCTAGTAATTACACACCCTTGAAAAAACTTCTCCCAACTACGTACACAGGAATGACCATAGTAGTATCTTCTGTAATAATCGATAATAATAAAAGTGTAATATGTTAATTAGACCAGACAGCCAAACGACCTTCCAGACATCATTCCAAACATCCTTCTGGATGAAGCGGCAGTGGTGGGGGCTGAGGCAGAGTTAGGAGCATCAGGCGGGCAAGCAGAAGCGGCTAGGGCTGATCAGGCAGGCAAGCAGTTAGGGGAGATCAGGCAAGTGGTTAGGAGCCAGCAGTCTTGGATTGTGAAAAGGATATCTAACTGCCAGTTTAGGCCCGATCCTGCAGATCCCTGACATGTTCAGAGCCAAGTCATTTGATGTGTTGAAATGTCCTCAGCAAAGATCCCTGCGAGATCAGCCCTAACCTGGCAGTTGGACATCCTCCAAAGGGTCCTGGATTGCGAGAGGGTGCAGGCCAGGCTGATCATGCATCACCTTTCAGGGTCTGGGGGGGAGGTTTATACAAGGAACTAGGCACTGCACTGGGGAAGGAAGATTAGGTTCCAGTGCCACCCAGCTGGACAGGTAAATCTTAAGTCCTGTCTGCAGCTGTAAAATAGAGGCCCTCTTACACAGAGTGGCTGCAGCCAGTAGTTGCCAAGCCTGCAGATGTAGGCTCTGGTTTAAGCTGACTGACAAGTCTTGCTTGCTTGGCGCTCTTACTGTTTTGGTGGGAGGGAAATGGAAACAAAATTAGAAATAAATGAGCAAGAATTCTTTCATCAGACACTGCTGTGCAGACAGCAAAGCAGGCTGGTGGGGGCTCAGGTTTGGGTTTCTGAGAGGTGGTTGAAGATGCTGGTGTGAACTCTGGGTGGGCTTGTCTTAGTGGCAGGCCCTTCGTGGGGAGTGTGAGGGTTTGTAATTAGGTGATATGTGCAAGTGTCCACATTTCCAAGAAAACTACCTGTAAGTCTGTGGGACAGTGGGAAAGCTTACCCAGGCCCCTGACCCCATAGTAGGGTTTAAGAAAACATTGTCTTACATGTGATTGCTTGTCTGCCTTTAGGAAGACCTTGAAGCTCTCATAGCCCATTTCCAGACACTAGATACCAAAAAGACTCAGATTGTGGAGACGCCCTGCCCTCCACCTTCACCAAGGTAAGTGAGCAAGACTCTTCATTATAGCTGCTGATAGTTTTCTTATATAAATAGGAAAACCGCTTTATATAGGCAATATGTTATCATAAACCACCAGGTACTCGAGACATTTTCGTCATTAAAACCTCTTCTGATGAGCTCTCACAAAACATTTTTTCACTTCTGTTGAAGAATGGCATGAGGCTCTTCAGCTCTTGTCCTGCAGAAACATGGGACAATTGTGGTCTCAGCCTGCTTACTTGGGAAATTGTGCCAGGTTTGAAAGCTCCCCAACTGGTAACAATTTGTGGACTGAAGTGTTGTCCTAATGAGCTTTTCTTTGGTTCTTAAGATATCCTAAAATTCCCTATCATGGGTGGAAAATTTAAAATCACGAAAGCTTTTTAGCTGTGTTCATTTATATTTTAAATTCTAGTGAAAAATGTGATTATTAAATATAAATTGTGTATAAGCCATTTTAAATGAATTTGTAAATTATGTGAAAATTTCAAAGTTTTTTGTAGGATTTCAAACATTTGTGGGAGGAGCAGAAATGAGCAGGCTTTCGTTTTCATCTGACTTCTTACTTCCCTGCGTCAGTTCTTGTCTTCTGAATTCCAGTTGCTTTATAATTTGTTTTTGGGCTGTGTGATTTTTATATGTGCCAACAGTGCAGAGGCATGACGCAGAATGCAGAGTTAGGCCAAGTGACCCTGGTAATGAGATCGATACCTGTCCTTCAGAGAAGGGGAAGCATGTTCACTTCACAAGTATCTGGGACTGTTTGGCTGAGAAATGATTTGCTTCATTGCCCTCAGATTAGTCTCCCTGGAGCTGTTGTCAGCCTGAATGGAGGCCTGAGGTCCAGCACTGCAGGAAGGGAGGTAGTTATGGTGCTGCCTTCACTTCAGTGAGGTGCAGGTGAAGGCTCTGTCACCTCATTCCGCTGATCTGGGACCCAGATTTAATTATCACCTGTTAGAGGGCTGGGGTTGGCGACTTGATTAGCCCCTGAGCCAAACAACCCCATATAGCAGCTCCCAGGCGTCCTCCCCATGTGTGCGTCTCCCGTACCTCAGCTTTTTGCAGCTCCTCTGAGTCTCTGAGCCCCTCTCTTTCCCTCTAGTTGTAGAATTTCCACTCAGCCATCTTTCCTGTGGTTCTGGATGGTGTCTGTTCTGTCTTTAAGCTGTAGTTTTGAAATTGTTGTGTGAGGCAGCAGTTTATGTGTTCACCTATGCCGACATCTTGGTTTCTCCTCTCAGAATTACTTACATTCACAATGCTATGCAACCATCACCACATATATTTCCAAAAATATTCATCGTCCTAATAGCTCTGTACTGATTAAGCATTTGCTCTCCTAGTTCCTCATGACCTCTATCCTATTCTCTTTTCCTCTGATTTGCCTGTTCTAAATATTTCATATAAGTGGAATGATATAATATCTGTCCTTTTGTGACTGGGTTTTTTCACTTAGCATAAAGTCCTCAAGGTTTTTCCATGTTATATCATGAATCTGAACATCATTCCTTTTAAGATTGAATAGTGTTCATGTATGGATGGGCCGTATTTTATTCATTCATCCATTGATGGACGCTTGGGTTGTTTCCACTTTGGGGTATTGTGTATAATGCTGTAATGAATGTTACTGTTTTAAATTTTCTTGACTACATACCTGGGAGTGGAAAAGTCTGTTTAACGTTTGAGAGACTGTGTGCCACAGCAACTGCACTGTTTTAACACTGGTTTCTTGACTGCAGAATTTCTCAGCCTTAAGATGTTTCTGTATATAATAAATCTCCAAGAGAAAAATGGGAATTTTTGTATTTCCCAAATTAATTGACCTTGAAACTATTTTTTTCCCCTTGAGAAGCATCTTTTGGCATTCGTGTGATAGGATTCATGTTGGGTGTACCACTCAAGGGAATTTTGAAGGAAAGGCATTTTCCAGTCACTGACCTTCTCATTCACCCTAATTTCAATTTCTTTTCACATAAATGGTCAGAATGTGTGTATGATTTCCTTATAGCTTATTCCTTTGTCATGTGTAAAATAAGTAGAAAATTATTTACCTTTTTTTTTCCCTAGATGGAAGGATATATATTGAAATGCTTAAATACTGGACTTTTAAGAGCAGTTTTGATTGTGAATTAAGAGGATGGACCCTTAAAATAGGACAGTTCTGGGAAATTTGTGGGAATAAGTAGGAATACCTAGATTTGTCACTACCTGATGTTAGCCAGATGCTGTGGGAGTAGCGCAGGTCCAGCTCTCCTGGGACAGGGACCCTGGGTATTAGTATCATGGATGAGACTACTTTTAAGGGTGGTACTTTGGTTCTGTTCTCAACTGTAGGCTCCTCTTTTACAAAAGTTAGAAAAGACTTATCTCTGATGAAGCCCTCTGATGGAAAAGAGAACAGTCTCAGATTGGGCATCAAATGATATGGCTTTGTGTTGATCTGCTGGTTTTGTCTCTTGCAGGTTAAATGCCTCTCTCTCTGCACATCCTGAGAAAGATGAATTAATTCTTTTCGGAGGTGAATATTTCAATGGCCAAAAAGTAAAGTATATATTTTTTTCTTTCCTTTGCAAATTTCCATGTGTCTCTTTTGGGGTAAAATTTATTTAAAACAGTGATATCAAATAATCATTGGTCCTTTAACTCCCCTTCCATGTGTCCTGCCTTCTGAGCTGTCAGGATTGACGTGTGATGTCTTTGACAAGCTGTCAGCATCTTTTAGTGTGACCTTTAAGGTCACTCTTGTTACTGCCTTGAGGTTGACCAGCATTCTACTCATTCAGATTGATTGTCCATGTTGTTCTTCCTCATGATGGGTTTCCAAAGTTGTTTTGAATTGGAAAAGTACTGTACAGTTTTAGATCTAATTTTTATTTTTAAACAGCCCAGAAAGACTGATGTTTCAGAGTTGTCTGTGAAACGGTTATAAAAGCATGAAGTTTACCTTCCCTACATGGTGGTCAGATAGTCTTTTACTTTGTGTCATCATCCCAAAGGATCCAGGGGACCCGCTGTACCAGCTCTGTATTGATAAGACTTATATTGCTTAGGAAACACATTTTCCAGGGCAGGCTAGCCATAGATCCTTGTTTCCACTTACTGTCACTTGCATGGAAGCATCATTCGTGTCAGTAAAGTTACTCTTCCTTCCTGCAGACATTTTTATACAATGAGCTCTATGTCTACAACATCAAGAAGGACACCTGGACCAAGGTTGAAATTCCTAATCCACCCCCGAGGCGCTGTGCTCACCAGGTATGTGTCAGTACTAACCCTTAGCCTTCTCTCTTCCCATTGGAGCTTTACTCTAAGGCAGTGGTTCTCAATCTGTGGGTCGAGACCCCACCACAGGGGTCGCCTAAGACCATCAGAAAACACGGATATTTACATTACAATTCACAACAGTAGCAAAATTACAGTTATGAAGTAGCAACGAAAATAATTTTATGGTTGGGGGTCACCACAACATGGGGAACTGTATTAAAGGGTCGTGGCATTAGGAAGGTTGAGAACCACTTCTCTAAGGATTCTGTTAGGGACTCTTAGAATTGGTAAATGACAGGCAGCCTTATACAGAGACTGCGTCTTGCACATGGTCCTCACTTTGCTGTTTTCTAACTTGGGCTTGTTTCTGAACTTCTTCACACATCACTCTTCATCTGTAAGACAGGGAGATGAATACCTGCTCCTCCAGGTGGTGCAAAGTTCATATGAAATAAATTAGGTAAAAATACCGAGTGTGGTGCCTGGCATATGGTCGGCAAATTGCTCCTTTTCCATTTGAGTGAAAGAGGCTCCTATAGGCTCAAGTTCTGATGACTAAAGAGATGAAAACAAGAAAACTGTTCAAAAAAGTGTAAATGCTACGTGGAAAATAATTATTAAATAATTATTATAGAATGAATGAGTCATAAACGGGGATAATGAAGGAGAAGTGCTAAATCACATGTTGTTGGCTGGTTTCTGCTTACCCCAGGAGAGCTCTGTCAGAGCTGTATACTTATCAGGGAAGGGGTCCTGGTTTCAGTTTCTATAAAGTTACATGAGGACAGGCACTTGGTCTTGTTCATTATTATAACCTCGTACTTGGAACAGTGTCGGGGCACCAAAAAAAACCCCAAAACCAAACACGCAACAATTTAAATGAGTGATACCTCTCCAGGGTGGAGAAAGGTGATTACAGGAGCCCACCATGTGTATGTGGTTCTCCTTTTCCTGATTCTGTGGGTGGCTGATATCAGAATCCATTCAAGTCTCTGTTATTTTGGACTCCATTGTTTTTTTGTTTTGTTTTGTTTTGCCTTTGGAGGGAGAGTTGTTACCTTAAAGCTTTTCAGACATGATTTTATTCCAATTGAGATAAGCCCAAATGCTTGGGAAACAAATAGCCGCTAGAGAGAATGGCTTTGCCTTGTCCTGGAGCAGTGCTGTCCCACACTGTTCACTTGGTCACTGAGTGGTGCTTTGCCTGTGTTAGATTCAGAGAGAGAATGTTTTGTGTTTTTAAAAAAAATATATTTTATTGATTTTTCTGGTTGTGTCAGTTTAATCAGTTATTTCAAAACCACTATGTGTATTTATGCATGAATATGTATACTTAAAGGTGTTTTATTTTTATAGCTTTCTTTCCAAAATACATAAATTCATCTCCCATAAGAGAGCCTGGGGCTAGAAATTCTGTAAGTTTGACAGTGCGAAGGGGAGTGAACAGTGAGTAGGGGAAAGACCTGCTTCTGTCTGAGTCCAGCCAGTGACTTTCTAGAGTCCAGCCAGCTTTTGGAGAGCTGATGTAGGCCAGTTCACACCTCAGTTATCACTTCTATATGCAGAAGCATCCTTATCTTACAAGGACATTATAAGAAGTAATTTTGTTGAAATGCTTTGACTTTTTTCAAAGTAAACACTTTAAGATATTCTTTATGCTTCTGTTCCCATATATTTTATTTCCATATATATTAGAAACCCTATAGTGATACAGTGTTATTATTTTTGCTTTAGACAGTTATTATATAAATACATTTTAAAGAAAACTTTCTTATATTGCTTTACAAATTTACAATTTTCAGTACACTTACTTCATTCCTTATTTAGATCTTTGTTTTCATGTAGGTGTTTTTTGTTCAGCCTAAAACTTCATTTCTCATATCGTGGAAGGGCATATATACTGGCAACAAATTGTTTTCAGCTTTGTTCCTAAGATAAAATGTCTTCAGTTTATATTTCATATATTTTTGCTAGATGCAGGATCCTAGGTTGACAGCTGTTTTCTTTTAGCACTTTTATTGATTTCAGAGAGGGAGAGAGCCTTAGTGCTCAAAGGCTCCAGGGCACCCACATGGATTTTTAGGGTGCTTTCTCTCCAATACTCTGCCTGCAAATTCCAGCTTAGTATCCCTGTTTTCTCCTCAGCTCAACAAGATCACCTGTTCTGTTGAACTCCTTTCCCTGCACCAGGATGCAGAGACTTCCTTCAAAGGCACAGGATTCACCTTTCTCATTTACTATCTTTAGGGTCACAGTCGTACACTTCCTGTTGTCTGATTCTACTTCCTTTATAGATTTTGTCCAATTTTCTTATTGTTTACAGTGGGAGGCTAGTTTGGTATAGGTTGTTCTGTCCCGGTCAGAAGTGGAAGTCTTTTATGTCTGTCTCTTTATAGTTTTAAGTTTCTCTTGAGTAAAATGTCAACTTTTTTCTTTGAGGACTAGATTAATACATATTCTTCAGATCACTGACTATTGATCCTGTTCCTGTAGTCCCTACACTTCTGACTGTGACCGGCCTGATATTGTGACTAAGATGGGGAGGAAATGTAGAAGATGAACTGTGGCATAGTCTTTTTCTTGCCTGGAGTTGGACTTCATTTATTAAAAATGGTTTTAACACTGATTAAGTAACATTCATTGTAAAAATTAAAAAGTAAGAATAAAGAAAATCTAAGTCCATTGTCACCTTAGAACTGCTAATTTATATTTCTTCATCTTTTCTCTCCATATTCATATTTCTATACATCTGTATTTCATATTAGTTGGGCATATTTATATATATGCATATGTATATATATCTTTTCTATACTGGTTTATAGTATTATGCCATTAAATAGTCTTCTATAATATGATGTTTCAAAACTCCATTGCATTACATAGTGTGAAGTATTGCCTAATTTCATTAAATTAAAAAAATGTTAGGTTTGGGCCTGAGCTAGTAATTATGTCTGCTTTAAAGATTTGAAATGCTCAGTTTCTTTCCTATAGAACTACTGAGGTTTTAGAATGATAGGAAACTGGCTTGGCCCTTTAAAGGACAGTCATCTATGCTGAGATGATGCACACAAAACTGCAGTGGAGCTCTGGGTGCCTGGGGATGGTGCCTCCTGAGAACCACTGGCTAACCCTCCTGGTGTGACTTTTTTGTGGAGGTATGAGAGGGCAAGTAGGAGTCACACGAAATGCTCAGGAGAGTCATGGTACCCAGTAGCACCTGACCTAGGTCCCCTCCTTGGGCCACACTGTACTGGGTGCCGTGGCCACTGTTTCCAAGCTCCATGGCAAGAAATTTCCTTGGCTGCTTCCTGTCTACATGCCCTATGTGAGAAGGATATGATCGCATTGTCTGCTTCATTGCCTGGACCCTGTGGCTGGTATCTCCCAGGGTAGGCTGGCCCGGTGCATGCCTGAGTGTCACACCCACACTTGTGGGGTGCTTGCAAGAGAAATCATTTCTGTGAAGTTTGTTCCCTCAGATGCGTGGTTTACAAGTCATCTGACCATAAACCTAACCACAGCAGTACTGTCTGCCGTCCATCAGATGGCACGTCACTGAACTTTATCAGAGACTCTGTTGGTCTCTGGCCAGTGGGTTGTGTGGCTCTGGATGGTGCAGGCGGTTGTGGGTGGTTCCAGTGAGTCCTGGGTCTTCAGTAAAACCATAGAGAGAGCAGGCCTTGAGGAGAGTGGGCAGGCATTCTATGATGAGGGTTGGAGCTTGGAATCGAACTGTCCTTAAGAAAGGAGGAGGCTGACCTGAGTTCTGGGGAGGGGTTCTAGTTTTATGTGTGTTACTTTTTAGTTTTCACTTCAATCATATTCAACAAGAAATCAAACTAAAAAGCTTAACCCTAGACTAGATAGGGTATGAATTGCTTTTAAAATTCTCCAAGTCATTGTTTCTTGTATTTACATCTATAAACCTCATTTCATGTGAAATAGGATCCACTCTTAATCTGAAATACATTCCCTTACCCAGTGATTTTCTTTTCTTTCTATTATTGTTATTTTTTAAAATAATTTTTATTGTTCAGATTATTACAGTTGTTCCTCTTATTCCCCCCATAGTTCCCCTCTACCCGGTTCCTAACCCACTCCATGCCCTTAACCACCGCCCCCCCTACTGTCCTCATCCATAGGTGTATGATTTTTGACCAGTCTCTTCCTGCACCCCCCAGACCTTTTTCCCTCCCAAGGACTACTCCATTTTTATGCCCCTGAATCTATTATATTCACCAGTTTATTCTGTTCATCAGATTTTTTATTCACTTGATTTTTAGATTCACTTGTATAGAGATATGTATTTATTGTTCATAATTTTTACCTTTACCTTTCTCTTCTTCCTCTTAAAGAATATCTTTCAGCATTTCATATAATACTGGCTTGGCAGTGATGAACTCCTTTAGCTTTTTCTTATCTGTGAAGCTCTTTATCTGCCCTTCATTTCTGAATGATAGCTTTGCTGGGTAGAGTAATCTTGGTTGTAGGTTCTTGCTATTCATCACTTTAAATATTTCTTGCCACTCTCATCTGGCCTGCATAGTTTCTGTTGAGAAATAGCTGACAATCGTATGGGTACTCCCTTGTAGGTAGCTAACTGTTTTTCTCTTGCTGCTTTTAACATTCTCTCTTTGTCTTTTGCTCTTGGCATTTTAATTATGATGTGTCTTGGTGTGGTCCTCTTTGGATTCCTTTTGTTTGGGGTTCTGTGTGCTTCCTGGACTTGTAAGTCCATTTCTTTCACCAGGTGGGGGAAGTTTTCAGTCATTATTTCTTCAAATAGGTTTTCAGTATCTTGCTCTCTCTTCTGGCACTCCCGTAATTCTGATGTTGGTATGCTTGAAGTTGTCCCAGAAGCTCCTTACACTATCTTCCAATTTTTGGATTCTTTTTTTGTTTTTTCTTTTCCAGTTGGGTGTTTTTTGCTTCTTTGTATTTCAGATCTTTGACTTGATACTTGCGATCCTCTAGTCTGCTGTTGGATCTCTGTATATTATTTTTAATTTCAGTCAGTGTATGCTTAATTTCTAGTTAGTCCTTTTTTATAGCCTCAAGGGTTTCACTACATTTATTGGCGGTTTCTAGAAAATTCTTGAAAAACCTTATAACTATGGTTTTGAACTCTCTATCCAGTCATTTGCTTTCCTCCATTTCTTTCATTTGTGACCTGTTTCTTTGTCTCCACACTTTGACTGCTTCCCTCAGTTGATAGCGTGGCTTTGTGTGCTAGATGTCCTATAGGGCCCAGTGGCTCAGCCTCCCCAGTTACCTGAGGTGGACACTCTTGGTGCACCCCTTTGTGAACTGTGTGCACAGTCTTGTTGAAGTTAAGCCTTGATGACTGTTGTTGGTATCACTGGGAGGAATTGACCTCCAGGCCAATTGGCTGTGAGAATCAGCTGTGTCTGGGGTGGGAGAACTTCAGTGCTAGAGACACCCTTATGGAGCAAGACTTGCTTCAGTGGGGCTTTGGTGCTCACTGAGTCTGCCCTCTCAGTGTGTCCCTTATGGATTTGAGGAGTTGTAATCTGGATGGTCCCACTCTGACCACTGGGTACACTGGCTCTTGGATCTCCAAGAAGGTGCTAATTTAGCCTCTGCCTGAGGCCACCTAGTAGGAGCTAGGAGAGATCTACAGATTCTTCTTCTTTGTTTGAGTTTTGGAGGTGCCCAGATGAGACCCAGCTGTGAAGCAATGCAACCTGCTGTGGGGTATTAAACCTTCTTTTGGATGTTCTGGATCTTGGACCCAAGTGCAGTTTGTTACATAAGTTTAGATTTCAAAGGACCAGACCATTCATATGCAAAGGCCTCTGTGCACAGCGTGGGTGGTGCAGAGTCTCAGGGTGAAGCAAACAACAATGGCTTCCCATCAGCCCTGCCCTACGAGGTCCCCAGGTCTCAGTGTCCTTCGGTAATCGCTGCAAGCACCTCTGAGAGAAAGCTACCCTTGAGTTCCACCCACTGACAGTCCAGTTTCTCCCCGTATGAGTCTGGGTCCCCAGAGTCTCGCCTGGAACTGGAATTCAGAGCAGTCAGGAGCTTGTATCTCCCTCCCGATTGAGAAAAATAACCAAGTACTCAGTTGCCAGCCTTTTCGGCACGTGCACCTCCATACTCTGCACTTTACTTTTGCAGCTCCTCCCAGTCTCAGTGTGCTTTTCTCTTTCCTTCTAGTTGTAGAATTTCCACTCAGCCAGCCTTGCTGTGGCTCTGGAGGGTGTCCGTTTTGTCTTTTAGTTGTAGTTTTAAAGTGGTTGTGCGAGGCAGCAAGTTCAGGTGTTTACCTATGCCGCCATCTTGGTTATACCCAGTGATTTTCACTCTTTTTCATGTCATGACACACATAAATTATTAAAATTCTGCAGCACACCAAAAATATATTTTTTGCCAATATGACAAAAACTAGGTATAATTTTGATTCATTCACAGTGGACGGCTATTGTTGTGTTGGCTGTTGTAATTTTTTTTAATTAGTGAGTAACCTTGGAAATGTGAGGTGTCATTCTGCTCATGGGATGTGAATTCCTGGAGTCCATGTTCTCTGCTGTTTTTCCCCTCACATCGGCACACATTAGTTTATAGAATGTTTGGCTTGTAGACCATTTTTGTTCTATGAAAACTTTGATATTCTGCTAAGCCAAGTAATACTTTGAAATATGTATCTGTGGGTCTTGAAAGTTGTACATGGTGTGGTGCAGGGTTTGTTTGGCGGTGTGCTGCTCTGTCTTCTATATGAGAGCTACCTGCACCTATGCCCCAAAGGCTATTTATCGCACTGCTTCTGTGTGCCTTCCTATTATACTTAAATCTTTAAAAAGTAAATGTTAATATGTTACAAAAACATTACCTATTAACATGTTTTATTTATGAGTATGGTTTTAGGTATACAATGCTTAATCTCTAGGAAAGGGATTAATGAGGGCAGGTAAATAGCTTTATTAAAGATATTTACTAAAATGAAAATACTCTTGTCAAATTGTGTTATCACTGACTGGAGGCCTGGTCCCTGAAATTTGTGCATGGGTAGGGTCCCTAAGCCTGGCCAGAAATCAGGCCTATCGGGGCCTTCTCGCTGCCAGCTGGGGCCTCTCTTCCCAGGCTGCTGGCTGCTAGCTGGGGTCTCACTTTGTTCTGCACCACCCCTGGTGGTCAGCACACATCATAGTGAGCGATAAAATTCCCATTCTCCTAGTTGAACTCCTGAAGGGACAATTTGCAATTAGCATTTTAAATATATAGATAGAGGCCTGGTGTACGAAATTTGTGCACGGGGAAGGGGGATGTCCCTCAGCCCATCCTATACCCTCTCCAATCTGGGACCTTTCGAGGGATATCTAACTGCCCATTTAAACGGGCAGTTGGACATCCCTCTCACAATCCAGGACTGCTGGCTCCCAACTGCTTGCCTGCCTGCCTGCCTTCCTGATTGCCCCTAACTGATTCTGCCTGCCAGCCTGATCACCCCCTAAACACTCCCCTGCCAGCCTGATTGATGCCTAACTGCTCCTCTGCCAGACTCTTTGCCCCTAACTGCCCTCCCTTTTAGGCCTGGTCACCCCTAACTGCCTCCCCTTCAAGCCTGGTCACCCTTAACTACCCTCCCCTACAGGCCTGGTCCCCCCCAACTGCTCTCCCCTGCAGGCCTGGGTTGCCTGCAACTACTCTTTCCTGCAGGCCTGGTCGCCCCTAAATTCCCTCTTCTGCCGGCATGGTCACCCCTAACTGCCCTCCTCTGCAGGCTTGGTTGCTTCCAACTACCCTCACTTGCAGGCCTGGTCCCTCCCAGCTGCCCTCCCTTGTTGGCCATCTTGTGGTGGCCACCTTGTGTCCACATGGGGGCAGCTATCTTGTGTGTTGGAGTGATGGTCAATTTGCATATTACTCTTATTATATAGGATTATATACATAGATGTTAACTTTTGACATAATTGTCCATTTTAATCGGATGTGGGTTTTCTAAACATAAGTGGACGTTAATTTTGCAACCTAGGAGTGCCTGAAAGTTTGTTAGATTTTGACTTTGGAGGATTTGTTGATGAGGGAATTTTCAGGAATTTTCCCTCAAAGGCCGAAGCCTGGGTGCTGGCCAAGACTACCACGTGCTGTATTCTGGCGGATGGTGCAGAACCTGGACTGCACCCGTGGAACCAGCCAAGAGCTGTGCTGCTTCGCTTTGACCTGCCACCTTTCCTTTCACAGGCTGTGGTGGTGCCTCAAGGTGGTGGGCAGCTGTGGATCTTTGGAGGGGAGTTTGCGTCTCCCGACGGAGAGCAGTTTTATCACTACAAGGATCTTTGGGTTCTGCATTTAGCCACCAAGACCTGGGAGCAAGTCAGGTAAGGTGCTGGGTGATGAGTCGACATCTGGGCCTGCCTCCTGTCCAGGCCAGCACGCTTGGTTCACTTGATGGACTCAGATATTGTAGAATTCCAGGGCTTTGAGGAACACCTTTGCAGAGCTTGAGGGACCAGCTTCGTGGGTAACTGCAGAAAGGAAAGAGCTTGAGTTTTTCACCCTTTGCTGAGAAGCCCTGCCTGGCCACTGCTGCGTGACTACGGGCTTTGTTGAAGGTGTTGTCAGGCTCGCTAGGAGCAGCGCTGCGTTCAGGCTTATTTTCTTGTTCCTCCCTTGTGTGTGTTACATTGATCATATTTTAATGCAGTTCTTTTCCTCGACCAGTGGTTGGCAAACTCATTAGTGAACAGAGCGGCATACCATGGCTTGGGAGCCACAGTTTGCCGACCACTGTCCTGGACCACCTGTTTATCTCCTTAAAGGCACGTTGGGTTTAATTTGCTGGATGGAGCTGTGGTATACTAAAGGGAGTGCTCTTTCTAGGTCTAGTAGACATAGAAACAGTGGAGCCAGTAAGATGATGGATGGGAAAGCCTTTATAGTGCTCTTCAATAAAGTAGGCTCAGCCATCAGTAGATCCTAACTTCTGCATCTTTTGGTAAATGTGTTGTCACATTGTCACCATACTTCACCACCAGTGTTAGTGGTCAGTGCTACACACCTGACTATGAAGAGACAGACATTGTGTCTGCATATACATTATTTACAAGAAAAAAACCTAGGAGAGTGACAGATTGAAAGAACTAGTTGGCTTCATTTTCCTGGGGTGCGCATGTCTGCTTGCTGGTGGTGTGCACCTGGTGCAAGGTGCCTTCTCACTGCTAAAGCAGCAACCAGGCTTCTTCGCCTCAGTGGGGAAGGCAGCTGCACTGCGGAATTCAGTGGTGGTGCAGTGTTTTCAGGTCCTGGGACTTTCATAAGAGGGAAGCCTACCTCCCTGAGTGGATGTGCTTATTTATTTGATGATGAGACTCTTAGGAGACCCCAATGCCAGGCTGTGGAGACCTGATCTGATTGGCTTCAGGCCTGGAGTGGAACTATGAAGAATGTCCCTTGTGTACGTGGAAAGTGTAAATAGTCTCCAAGCCAGGCAAACCTGCTGGAGAAGGGCCCAGGGGCAATCCTGAATCAAATCGGAACCAGAAAGAGCCTTGGTGTGTATTACCAATTACTGACTTCCTTTCCCTTTCGCTTACTTGTTTAGGGAAAGCTTCATTATCTTAGTAGGCACAGCAGTCAGGAAGTTATTTTCATATTAAAATTGGTTTCATTATGTATATATTGAAACTTAGTCATTTTCCCCATAATTTAAAAGGTGTTTAGTCCCAGAGCTTGCAATCTGTGTTGTCTTGTTTTGCTCCTATTATTTTTTTTTTGAAACCCAATTTTATGTGCTTTTTTGTTCATTGTTGTTGAATTGATTGTTGATATTTTCATAACATTTTTGTCAGCAGCATGGTTGCTGTTTGTCCAAATTTATGGTTGAGGAATAATAAACCTCTCCATGAAAGAATATAAGCAAATCTTACAGCTGCTCGGCTGGACCTAGTGTTGACAATGGCACATCTGTGGGTGTTCCTTGCAGGGACATTCTAAGCTATTTTGTGCACACTTTCTTGTGTCCTTCAGCCTTTTCTGGTTCTATAACATATATTGTGTGTATTTGCCCCAAGGAAGCAGGGAGGCACCATTGACATGTGGTCACTTGGGGAGGGCCCTTGGGACAGCTTGCTATGGCTGCCGTCCCCCAGCCAGCCAGCGATAGCCACCCTCGGCTCAGCCCAGGATTCCAGCTGCCTCTTGGTGCTCTTGGCTCAGTTATGCTTATGCAACATTTGAGGCATCTGTCTTAAATTTGAAATGCTCTCTGATAAACATGTCTCTCATTGCTTGAATACTTGTTCAGTGTAATTAAAATGTAAGAATTTTTTTTTTTAATCCTCACCTGAGGATATTTTTCTATTTGATTTTTCAAAGAGAGTGGAAGAGAGAGGGAAAGACAGAAACATTGATGTGAGAGAAACACATCAGCTGTCTTCTTGCTGTGTCCTCACTTGGTTCCTTTTTGCTTGTGAAGAGAGTTCTTTCTTTCCCTTTTTAAGGCCCTGATCCCATCATGGGGGCCCCACCTTCATGACTTTTTTAAAGTCCTCACCAGAGGATAGTTTTCCCATTGCTCTTCAGAGAGAGTAGAAGAGAGGGAGTGACGTGGGCGCAGGGGAGAGACACATCGATTGACTGCCTGCCACATAGCCCAACCAGGGCAGGGATTGAACCTATAATCCAGATACATGCCCTTGACTGGGAATGGAACCCTCTACCTTTTGGTGTGCTGACCATCTCTGTAACCGCTGAGCCCCACCCACATGATTTAATTTAAACTGAACTACTCCCAAAAGCCCCACCTCCAAATACCATCACACTACGGGTTAGGGCTTCAACATAAGAATTTTGGTAGGGGCTGTGGGGGCGGAGGACACAAGCATTCAGCCCACAACAGCTAGTGTCTAATGTTTGCAACATCTTTCCTTTGGCAACCATTGGTGTGTCAGTGAGGGTCTCATCAGGAAGACATGAAAGGGATGGGTCATACCTATGGTGGAGAAAACGAAACTAGTGGGTCTGCTAGAAGTTAGCCCACTTTCTACACTAGGCTTTGGGAATGGAGTGAGGTCTGGAACTGGAGATGATGTCGATGCTCCTGGAAAGGGGCCAAGGCAGGGGAAAGGGGCCGTGCCCTGGTTCCTTCTTCTCCATATTCCTCCAGTCTCCTGCTGGGGCTTCTTGCTTTGGTAGGACTTTTCTCATAGTGAGCAAAGCCGGGGGCCATGGAGAGGAACTGCCTGTGTAACCAGACAGGATTCTCCAACACTTTTAACCCCTTCCTCAGTCAGTGGCCTGCCCTCCCAGCTCAGGTTTCCTGTTTGTTAAAGTTTAGTTAGTCAGCCTGCCACACTGAACCCCATTTTTCTTCCTTACTCCCTGGAGGAGATGCAATTGGACAAGGGGTGAAAGATTTAAAAAATATATATATTTTATTTATTTTTTACAGATAGGAAAGGAGAGAGATAGAGAACTAGCAACATTGATGAGAGAGAAACATCGATCAGCTGCCTCCTGCACACCCCCTACAGGGGATGTGCCCGCAACCAAGGTACATGCCCTTGACCAGAATCGAACCTGGGACCTTTCAGTCCACAGGCCTATGCTCTATCCACTGAGCTAAACCAGTTTCAGCTGCATAATGTTTTTAAAGTTCACCCATTCTGCAATATGTGTCAGAATCTCTTTTTTATGACTAAATATGTTCCATTGTTTTGAGATCCACATTTGTTTACCCATTCATTTATTGATGGATGTTTTGTTGTCTCCCGTTTCCACTCTTAAAAATAATGCTGCTATGATCATTTGTTACAACTAATACATTTTTATATGCATTGAAGTATGTAATACATAATCAATAAAAATTGGTTGAATGAAAAATAACATACTGTATAGGTGTGTGTGTGTGTCTATGCATGCATGTGTTCTTGGTTTGGAAAAGGAGCCAACATTTGTAGCGTCTTCAGCTAAACCTGCTTAGTGTATGAAAAAGCTGTGTCTGGCTGAAACCGGTTTGGCTCAGTGGATAGAGCGTCGGCCTGCGGACGGGAAGGTTCTGGGTTCGATTCCGGTCAGGGGCACATACCTTGGTTGCGGGCACATCGCCATTGGGGGTTGTGCAGGAGGCGGCTGGTCGATGTCTGTCTCTCATCGATATTTCTGACTATCTCTCTCCCTCTTTGTGAAAAATCAATAAAATATATTTAAAGAAAAAAAAAAAAGAAAAAGCTGTGTCTGAGAAAGTTGACATCCTAGAAAAGATTAATCTCAAAATAATTCAGAGTTCTTTGTATAATCCTGTTGCCAAAGACTGCAGTGAGTTAGCTGAAATCAGACCATACCCCATAATTATTATGTGGAAACCAAAACATACGTATGTTCTATTATCTGGCTTCTCCCAGGAGCTGCTTGGGCTCATGGTCTGAGGCTTTGTGGACTTCATAATCAGGCAGGTTTTATTAACAGCTGTGCATCAATTGCGAGAGAGGCCAGGAAACCCTGGAAGTGGGAGTGGAAGCTTGTGTGGATGCCTTGTTCCTTCACTGCCCACTGATTGTCATTGAAGTGCTGTGTGTAAGGAGAAAGGGAAGACCAGCAGGCAGAGAGAATGAGACCGATTTGTATGAAAGTCAAAGGGTAAGGAAAGGATGCATGGAATTGAAGACTGTCAGAGTAAAGGGTCATTTTTTGGCCCATAGATTTCTTTAGTCTGAGATCTCAGAATTTTAGTATTACAATGCAAGCATATCAAACTCGTGGCCCACAAGAAATATTTTTGTGGCCCAGCCAGTATAAC
This sequence comes from Lasiurus borealis, assembly GCA_004026805.1. Lineage (NCBI taxonomy): Eukaryota > Metazoa > Chordata > Mammalia > Chiroptera > Vespertilionidae > Lasiurus > Lasiurus borealis. The sequence continues at coordinate 27,304 of PVJN01014229.1, forward strand.
AGTATGTAAGAAACATTTTAATAAAAATTCCATAACTTAATTTTTACAATATCCTATTATACATAATTATTAATAATGAACTACAACGTTTGCTAATGGCCGATTATTATAATCGTGTTGCATTCATTTCCCTTACATGCCTTACGTGCCTGTGCACCATTTCTCTCCACTAATACTAGCAGGAGATATTTTAGTAGCTAATTGCCACATCATTAATCTTGTACTGACTTGTTTGGTGTGTGCAACAGGAAATATTTTGCTTTCAGAGAACAAGAGTAGGTTTATTTGCATTACGCTTATTAACTTGCGCAGTTACTCAGTGTCTGGTAAGTTAATTTTCAAGAAAAAAATTTTTATTAAAATGTTCTATTTATGTTAACAATTGCTCATTTATTTCAGCCCTTTGTATTCAGCATGTCTCTATCGAAATAAAACTCCGTTTCTATGAAAATTGAAGCTTTTTTTTTTTTTTGCAGCCCAAAAACTTAAACCTGTTTATTTGGCCCTTGTTAGCCTTTGAGTTTGATGTGCGTGGTTTAGTAACTTAATTGGCTGTTAAAAGTATGCGTTATAGGACCAGGTTGCCTCAATTTAAATTTTGGCTCTGCTGTTGACTAGCTTAATGTGTTTCTTGACTTCTTGTCTTGATTTTCTCATTTGTAAAATGGGATTAAATATAATGTCTTTGCCATGCAGTTATTGTGAGGAATAAATGCACATAGCATAGAGTAAACATTCCACAAATAGTAATTTTCTTAGCCGATATAATAAAAGCCTAATATTCTAAGTGTCTGGTTGGCCATTCAACCAACCAAAGTGTAATATGCTAATACTATGCTAAGGCTGCTCAGCTGCTTGCTATGATATGCACTGACCACCAGGGGGAAGTTGACCAGTCAACCAGTTGCTATGACGTGCACTGACGACCAGGTTACCAGGGGCAGACGCTCTGACTGGTAGGTTAGCTTGCTGCTGGAATCTAGCTGATTGGGATTGAGTGAAACAAGCTGGACATGCCCTGGAGCCCTCCCATGGTCCCTCCCTGGCTGGCCAACCTCCCGTGTCCTTTCCTGGCCCCAATCGTGCACCGGCGTGGTCCCTCAGGCTGGCCTGTGCACTCTCATAATCCCAGCTGAGGGCCCACCCCCACCCCGAGTGCACGAATTCTGTGCACTGGGCCTCTAGTTAAAAATAACCGTTAAAATAAAACTAAAACAAGAACACCAATAAAATAAAACTAAAACAAGGCTACCTAGATTCTAGAGACCACTATTAGTTATTCTGTACAAGGAGATAAATTCCCTATACTTAACCTCATATTCATTGATGGAATATTCATATTCGATTTTTGACATTTGGAAAAGTGTAGCCAAATGACTCTGTTTAAAATGAAATGGGCAGTGCTTTTGCACATGGTTCCTGCTTTGGGGCCACGCTGTAACTATTCTTGGAGGAGGGGCCTTTTCTGGTTGCCATTAGACTCAGTTTCCTATTCAGTGGGCCTGGGTGATGTTGACCCTCAGGAAAAAAGAAAAATTTTTCTTTTCCTCAGTAAATGTCTCAGGGCTGCCTACTATGGTACTGTAGTGTGTAATTTTGTAAGGTGTAAACTGTAAATTACCTCAGGGAACCATTTACGTGCCAAGTTCTTAACACTCTGTACTCTAAGCCCATGGAGTTATTTGATGCTAGAGTATTTTCTGTAAATGGCACCATTAGAAGGGGCCTGGGTGATGGTGAGTGGCAGCTTGCCCTGTTAGAATATCATTTTGCACATAACTCGGCTGCACTGAAAGCACTCCCTCCCACAATATTGCACATGTATTTTTGTGATGCATATAGATCTGGCTGAGTACAACATGGGACTTTTTTAAGTCTCCATATTTAGGAGTGATGGCAGTTGAAAAGGCCTGTTGGAGATTCAGATATAAAAAGGCTTTTTTGAGTGGCTTTATTTTTCTGAAGGGGTATGTGAAGTGTTTTTATAGAAAGATTTTCCCTTTTTGATTACTAAACACAGTGGTACATGGCTGGTGCTACAAAAAGTAACTCAGTTCCTGAATCACTTGAAGACAAAACATCCATCAGATATTGTGGGCAGGAAGCTGACAGAAAGCCCTTACCTGGTGCCTCTCAGATGCTGGGAGTCATTTAAGGATGACAGCTTGCTGGCACTGTTTCCATAGGTTTCTGGTCCTTTAGGTTCACCGCTGCTGGACTAACATTGGTATCACTCTGGCTCTCCTGCATAAATATTTTGAGGTAGAATTGGACCATACTAGTTACTGAATGAAATCTTTTCCCCAGGCTATACTTCTCAAGTATCACATCAGAGAATTTATCAAACAGGAGGTTACATTTTGCCCAGCACATGTGATGTTTTTTCCTTCTTATCAGCTACACTGTTGTAGAGTTGTACTGTGGTGGCCTGTTTTCTCAGTACCCAGCACAGAGGATGGAGAAGTCATGCCATCTGCTTTAGCTTGTGGAGTGGGACCAGCTCCAGGGAGAGCCCTTCTCCCGCCGTGCAGAATACCAGTCTAGGCTAGTGCTGATTTGCGTGAACCTGCAGGTGGTGTCATGGCATATCCAGACTCTCCTTTTGAGCCTTGTTCACTTAGTATTTTTTAAATCATGATTTTGGATAAGGAAATATGCTTACTAAGTTTATGGGAGAGCAAATAAGTTGTTGACATATTCAGCATCCAAAAGTATACTTGTGGACCAAATCTAGCAAGAAGTATTGAAGTGGATTTGCTAAACTCCATCAATTTATGATAACTCTCAGCAGAGTGGTAATAGAAGGAACATACCTCAACATAATAAAGGCCATAATGACAAACCTATAGCTACTACCATCGTACTCAGTGGTATAAAGCTGAACTTTTTTTCTTTAAGATCAGGAACAAGACAAGTATGGTCACTTATACCACTTCTATTCAACATGATATTTTGTGCACTGGGGCGGGGGAGGTGGTCTCTCAGCTCAGCTTGTGCCCTCTTGCAGTCCAGGACCCTTTGCTCCTTACTGCCCAACTGCAGCAGAGGCGAGAGGCTCCTGCTACCGGCACTGCGTTCTCCAGCCGGGAGTCTGGCTTCTGGCTGAGCGACGCCCCCCCTGTGGAGGTGCACTGACCACCAGGGAGCAGCATCTGCCCCCTGGTGGTCAGTGCTTGTCATAGCAACCAGTTGTTCTGTCCTTTGGTTGATTTGCATATTAGGGTTTTATATTCAATATAGTATTGGAAGTCTAAGCCACAGCAATCAGTTGAGAAAAAGAAAAGGCATCCATATTGAAAAGGAAGAATTAAAACTGTCATTATTTGCAGATGACATTATACTTATACTAGAGGCCTCATGCACAAAATAAATTCATGCATGGGGGGTGGTGTCCCTCAGCCAGCCTGCACCCTCTCCAATCTGGGACCCCTTGAAGGATATCCGACTGCCCATATGGGATCAGGCCTAAATGGGTGGTCAGACATCCCTCTCACAATCCAGGACTGCTGGCTCCCAACTGCTCGCCTGCCTCTGCCTGATTGCCCCAACCGCTTCTTCCTGCCAGCCTGATTACCCCCTAACCACTTCACTGCCAGCCTGATTGATGCCTAACTGTTCCCCAGCTGGCCCAGTTACCCCTAATTGCCCTCCCCTGCCAGTCTGGTTGCCCCCAATTGCCCTTCCCTGCTGACCCAGTCACCCCTAACTGCCCTCCCCTGCTGACCTGGTCTCTCCCAACTGCCCTCCTCTGCCAGCCTGGTCACCCTCAATTGCAAAACTGTACAAAACTACTCCCCTGCAGCCATCGTGTGGTAGCTATCTTGTGTCCACATGGGAGCAGCCATCTTGTGTCTTGGAGTGACGGTCAATTTGCATGTGTATTTTAAGACAGGATATATAGAGATAATCCTAAAGATCCCACCAAAAACTATTTGAACTGATAAATGAATTCAGTAAAGTAGCAGGATACAAAATTAATATTCAGAAATTGATTGCATTTTTATATAATGCATTGTCAGAAAGAGAAATTAAGAAGATCCTGTTTATAATTGAATTAAAAATACCTAGCAATAAATTTAACCAAAAGGTAAAAGACTCTATACCTAGAAAACTATAAGACACTGAAGAAAGAAATTGAAGAAGATACAAATGGAAGCATATACTCTGCTCATGGATAGGAAGAATTATTACAATGTCCATACGAAGCCCTAACTGGTTTGGCTCAGTGGATAAAGCGTCATCCTGCGGACTGAAGGGTCCCGGGTTTGATTCCGGTCAAGGGCATGTACCTTGGTTGCAGGCACATATCCAGTGGGGAGTGTGCAGGAGGCAGCTGATGGATGTTTCTCTCTCATCGATGTTTCTGACTCTCTATCCCTCTCCCTTCCTCTCTGTAAAAAAAAGAAAATAAAAAATATAAAATGTCCATAGTAAGAAAAAAATTAAAAGTTTATACTGCCCTGGTCAGGTAGCTCAGTTGGTTACAGCAGTGGTTGGCAAACTGCAGCTCGCGAGCCACATGCGGCTTGCGAGCCGTGGTTTGCTGCTCTGTTGACTAATGAGTTTGCCAACCACTGGGTTAGAATAACCCAGAAATGCCAAGGTTACTGGTTTGAGCCTTAGTAGGGGCACATATAAGAATCAACCAGTGAATGCATATATGAGTAGAACAACGAATCGATTTCTCTCTTCTACCCCCCTCTTCTCTCTCCAGTAAATTTTTACAGGACATGTTAATAATACCCAAAACAATCTATAATTCAATGTAATCCCTATAAAAATACCACTAACATTTTTCACAGAACTACAACAATCCTGAAATTTATATGGAACCATAAAAGACCTTGAATAGCCAAAGCACTCTTTAGAAAGAACAAGTAGATGTCGATATCAAACTATACTACAGGGCTGTAGTAATCAAAGCAGCATGGTATTGGAATATATGAAATAGGAGAGCCCAGAAATAAACCTATATCTTTATGGTTAATTGGTATATGACAAAGGAGACAAGATTATACAATGAGGAAAAGACAGTCTTTTCAATAAATGGTGTTGGGAAGGCTGGACAGATACATGCAAAAAAAACAACAAAAACGAAACTAGAGAGAAACTAGACCACTTTCTTACCCCATATACAAGAATAAACTCAAAATGGATTAAGAACTTTAAATGAAGACCTGAAATCATTAAACTCCTAGAAGAAAACAGGCAGTGAACTCTCTGACATTGCTCTCAGTAATATTTTTTTGGATATGTCTCCTCAGTCAAGAAAAACAAAAGAAAATACAAATAATGGAACTACATCAAAATAAAAAGTTCTTGCAAAGCAAAAAATCCTGACTAGGAGAATATATTTGCCAGTGATACATCTGATTAGGGGTTAATAACCAAAATATAGAAGGACCTCATATATAAGTGAACACCAAAAAGATGATCCAATTAAAAAATGGGCAGAGGACCCTACTAGACATTTTTCCAAAGCAGACATACAGATGGCCAATAGATATATGGAAGGATGCTCAACATCACTAATCATCAGAGAAATGCAGATTAAACCACAATGGAAATCATCTCATATCTGTCAGAATAGCTGTTGTCAAAACAACAAAATGTTTGCAAGGTGGTGAAAGGGGAATCCTCATGTGCTATTGGAATTGCAACTTGGGTAACAGTATAGAAGTTGCTCAAAAAATTAAAAATAGAACTGTCGTGTGACCCAGCATTCCCTCTTCTGGATATTTAGCTAAATAAATCCAAAAACAAATTTGAAAAGATATAAGCATCACAATGTTTATTGCAGTATTATTCATAATAGCCAAGATATGGAAGCAATCTGTACATTGATCAACAATTGGATAAAGAAGAAGTGGTACATATATACAATGCAACATTACTTGGCTACAAAGAATGAAATCTTACCATTTGGGACAGCATAGATGGAGCTAGAAGGTATGCTAAGTGAAATAAGTCAGACAAAGACAAACATCACAATTTCACTTATATATGGAATCTTAAGAGGCAAAATAAAACAAATGGTGGGGGAGATAAGGACACATGTAATACCTTAATAAAGAAATTTAAAATATAAAAAATAAATGGAAAAAAACCCGAAATGGACTCAAAGATACAGAGAACAAACAGGTGGGAGGGAGGTTGAAAAAGGTGAAAGATTAGGAGGTGCAAATGGACAGTTATGAAACAGTCATGGGGAAGTAGAATATAGCATGGGGAATATAGTCAGTATTATGATGGTGTCAGTATGGTGTCAGTAGGGTACTGGACTTACTGGGGGATCGCTTCCTAAGTTATATAATGTCTGACCACTATGCTATATACCAGAAACTAATATAATATTGAATATCAACTTTAATGGAAAAATTTAAAAAATACTTTTAGATATGGTTAAAAATCTAAATGCAAATATTCTATAAAAAATGATAGGCTAAAATTTAAAAAATAATATTGAAGTGGGATACGTTTTCCTTCAAAATTCAAAAACAGAATTTTTTTACGAGATAAGACTTTTTGAAAAAGTTGCTCTTGCTCATAGATAAGAGGGATTTAGGAACTTGAATCCTAGTCAGAGGTCATTGCTTAAAAGTTGATTAACAGCTCTGGCATCTAGGAATAGATATTGGTGATTTTTGGCTGACTTTCATGGACAAGCACAATGCTCATTCGAGTGACACATTAATAAACGTTAATAAACTGAGGGCATTGAGGGAAGAGAGACGAATATGATCAAGCATTTGAAGAAAAGTGAGAACTTTATGAAATTAACCTGAAATTTGCCAAATGGGAGATGTTTATATTGGGCAGTTCATGCTTCCTTATTTTAAAATCCTCACCTGAGAATATGTTTATTGATTTCTACCTGCTATATTGGTCCCTTTTTGAGAGGAGAGCATTAATTTGTCCAACTATGATGGTGAATTTATCTCTTCTTGCTGTTCTGTTAGCTTTTGCCTCAAATAGTTGGGACTTTTTGTTTTTAGATGCATACATGTTAAAAATTGTTGTATCTTATGTAATGCCTTTTAAAAAATGCCTGATAACTTTTCTTTGCTTTGAAGTCTGCTTTGTCTGAAATTAATTTAATTACTCTTTCCTTTTAATTAGTGTTAGCATGGTATATTTCCTCCAGTCATTTACTTTTAATCTATGTGTCTTTAAAGTGTCTTTCTTGTAGATAACATATAGCTGGCTCTTGTGCTTTGAGCCTCTTTGACAATCAGTGACTTTTAATTGGTGCGTTTAGACCATTGACAGTCAAAGTGATTATATAATTGAATTAATTTCTCTTGCATTCATTACTGTTTTATATTTGTTGCCTTTGATCTTTATTCCTATGTTTGTCTTTCACTCTTTTTGCCTTTTGTGGTTTTCATTTAGCATTTTATATGGTTACATTTTCTCTCCTTTCCTAGTATATCAGTTGTAGTTCTTTTTTTTATTGATTGCCCTAGAATTTGCAATATACATTTACAATTAATCCAAGTACACTTTAAAATAACAATATACTATTTCACAAGTAATGTGAATACTTTATAATAACAAAATAATTCTAATTCCTACCTCCATCCCTTGTTTTATTTCTGTCATTCGTTTTACTAGTATATAAATATACTGTACATATGTGTATATGTATATAAAAGCTTACATAATCAAATACATTGTTTCTGTTATTTAAGGAAATTGTTATCTGGTAGATCAATTAAACTTTTTACTTTTACCTTTTTCTTTTCATCTTCTTTAGTGTTTTTATATAGATCCAAGTTTCTAACCTATATTTTTCTTTTCTCTGAAGAACTTTTTAAAAACATTTTTTACAAGGTAAGTCTGCAGTCATGCATTGCATAATGATGGGGGATGTGTTCTGAGAAATGTTCTAGAATGATTTTTGTCATTGTGCAATCATCATAGAGTGCATTTACATAAACTTAGATGGTTATTATTGCCTACTGCACATCACGGCCATAGATTTAGCCCATTGCTCCTACAGTGCAAACTGAACATCATGTTACTGTACTGAGTACTGTAGGGAGTTGTAATACAGTGTTCGGTGTTTGTGCATCTAAACATTGAAAAGATACAGTAAAAATACTATATAAAAGATAAAAAGTGACACACCTACATAGGGCACTTACCATGAATGGAGCTTGAGGACTGGAAGTTGCACTGGGTGGGTGAGTGAGTGAGAGGTGAGTGAATGTGAAGGCCTAGGACATTACTATCCACTGCTGTAGACTTTATAAACACTGCACACTTAGGCTACAGTAAATATATAAAATAATTTTTTCAACCTTTTGTAGTAATACTTGGCTTAAAATTTCTATAGCTGTACACATAGAGGATAGCTGTACAAATGACAAGTTTAAACAATCAGGGACCCTGCTAGGTATATATTTTCTTTATATAATTATTCTGAGAGCTTTTATCCATTTAAAAATTTTTAATCTTTATTTTATTTTTGTTAAAAAAACTAAGATCCAAATACATAAGCTTAAGCCTACACAGAGTCAGGATCATCAACATCATGACCTCCCGCCTTGCTTCTTGTCCCAGTGGTAAGTCCTCAGGGGCAGTAACACGCATGGAGCTATCATCTCCTGTGGTAACGGTGCTGTCTGTCTGCTGGGCCGCCTCCTGAGGACGTGCCTGAGGTTCTTGAGGAGGTGTCACTCTTTTCTAAAATATGTCCATGGTGGTTGGCTAGGTTTGTTTCTTAATTTCATTACAGATTTGCTTATAAGCAGATAATGAACATTCTTCTCTATTAAAGAAAACCTTTCAGTGTTGGGGTCCATGTTTTCAGCATGCTTAAGGAGCTTGTTGAGGTCTGCAAAGATTTTTTGCCAAATTAAATGGTATCAGTAAGTGCTTGCCAAATTGAAATTGTTCTAAAAAGTGTTTTTTGTTTGTTTTTTAAAATTTTAGGTCACCAGGGGGACCTTCAGGCCGGAGTGGACATCGTATGGTAGCCTGGAAGAGACAGTTAATACTTTTTGGTGGTTTCCATGAGAGTACAAGGTGAGTGCCAAGAGCAGGAAGATTTTTCTTTCCTGCAGTGATGAGGAGGGAAGTTTTTATGGGAAAGACCATTCTGAATACACAAGCAAAATGCGGCCCATCTCCTAACATCAGGGCAGCTTCATGGGCATGCAGCTCAAGTAGCCAACTAGGGCCCCACACGCATGGGGCCTGAGCTTAGTTTGATGCTCTGCTGTCACTATCCCTTCCGACTGGGATGGATGATCACTTTCTCTGTGTTTTCTTTTAAAACTTGGTTCTAGGCTCTCCATTTTGAATAGCTGGAGAGAGTCTGTTTTTCTTTCGGTGTGATTTTTGACCAGAGGCCTGTGGCCATCTGTAAAATTCCCATGTCAGAACACAGCATTCTCTCTGTGAGTCAGACAGAGCTGCTACTTTCCCCACACTGGGGCTCTTCTTGCAAGACTCCTGCGTTTTGAGTTGTCACTTAAGTCCCAGGAGCATTAAGCAGGGCAGGAGCACCTCAACCATGTCCTCATTGTTGCCTGTGCTTACAGAGTCAAAGGATTTGCCTCTGACATCTTTCTGTTTCAGGCCTTCATTGCTCCCCTCTTCCACCCAGTTCAGGGTCTCTTAACAGCCCTTATCATGCTGTGAATACCTCTGTCCTGAAGATCCTTTTAGATCTGTGTTTCATTGTTGAGCTTAAAATTAACACTCATAGTAATCTAATATAATTATTTTGCAAGATTATAACTTAATTTTAAATCCTCCCCTAAGAAAATGGTTTTTATATTTTATTGATTTGAGAGAGAGAGAGAGAGAGAGAGAGAGAGAGGAAAAAAAACACACATCAATGTGAGAGAAAAACACTGCTTGCCTACCTTGTTTGCCCTGACTGAGGATCAAACCCACAACCTAGGTATGTGCCCTCACAGGGAATCAAACCCTCAACCTTTTGTTGTATGGGACAACACTCCAACCAATTGAGTCACCCTGCCAGGGCTGTAAGATTGTGATTTTATAAACTATGTAAGAAATATGGTATAACTTTCAGATTAAAAAGGCTTTCAGATTCAGGCAAATCACTGTGCTTCTTTGGTGTAATATTTTTATTTTCAAATGCAAACTCGCATATGCTTCTAGTCCTATCATGAACTTAAATTTTAGTTAAACAATACAGTACAAATGCTGGAAAACTTTAGGTTTGCTTTTTAATGTCATTGCCTTTTTGTTTGTGTGACTCTATTTTAACCAGAGATTACATCTATTACAATGACGTGTATGCATTTGACCTGGACACATTCAAGTGGAGCAAGCTGTCCCCATCTGGGACTGGGCCCACACCCAGATCTGGCTGCCAAATGTCTGTCACTCCCCAGGGCAGCATTGTCATCTATGGGGGCTACTCAAAGCAGGTAAGACATGGCATGTAGAATATAGTAACTTCCGTATTTTTCATCAACAGTGAGAACTTACTGCATATTAGTTTCATATAAATGATTCCTTTTATTGAATTAGAAGTGGACAGAGATGGTGTTAATCTGCTCCAGTCTAATCCATATGCCCCAAAACGCTGCAGTATGAATAATTCTGTATGTGGGTATCTAATGCTATCGGGTGTTTCATTATAGAATATACCATAACTTGTTTCTCCTTTCTTTTGCTTGTGGCCTTTTCTTTTTTCCTATACATACATACCTATAATAGTTTAATTTCTAAATTAGACTCAGAGATTAACAACACTAATAAAGTAGAACATATAATCTATATAATAAAAACCTAATATGCAAATTGACTGAATGGCGGAACAACCGACAAACTACTGGTCACTGACATGCACTGACCACCAGGGATCAGACAGTCAATGCAGGAGCTGCCCCCAGCTCGCGAGTCCCAAGCCAGCCAAGGTGTGGGTGCCAGTGTCCCTCTCCACTCTGGTCGCCCGCATAGAGAGTGGGGGGGGAGGGCGGTGAGCGTGCAGTGCCAGGCTGGCCAAGGTGGGTGCCAGCAGGGGCCCTCTGATTGCCCTGCCAGTCGCCCCACAGATTGGCCTAGGGATCCTACTTGTGCAAGAATGTTGTGCATTGGGCCTCTAGTAATATATCAAAAGTCTAATATACTAAGTGTCTGACCATTCATTCAACTGTTGATGACATGCACTGTCCACCAGGGGGTAGATGCTCTGACCAGTAGCTTAGCTTGCTGCTGGGGTCCGGCTGACCAGAACTGGGCGAGACCAGCTGGACATGCCCTGGAGCCTTCCTGCAGTCCGGTCCCTCTCCGGCCCCAATTGTGCACTGGTGGGGTCCCTCGGCTTGGCTTGTGCTCTCTCACAATCTGGGACCCCTTGGGGGATGTCAGAGAGCCAGTTTCGGCCAATCCCCATAGGCCAGGCTGAGGGACCCCACCGGTACACGAAGCCATGCGCTGGGCCTCTAGTACTGTAAAAAAAAGTTACATGTATGTTCTCTCCCTCTCACTCCAGCAATTTTTATATTTCTTAGCCCAAACCTATTCCTGAGTCTGTGTAACCATTCAGTAACTGCAATAAATGGCTTAATGTCACTCATTTTAGGGATTCCTTGCTGAAGTCTTTTTATAGGCTCAGTGCTTTCTGGCACAACATGTCAACACGTTTTCGGTTTATGTCTTCCACCCACAGATTTAGTGTCTTCCATCTTCACTAACTTACATGCCACTGTGGCCTTAGCTTTTGCAATTTGTTGTACAGCAGCAAAAATAGCATGACTTTCTTTTTCCTTCACTGTTTCAGGGTTAGAAGACTTTTCTTAATGTAGATCTTGACAACCTCAGTGTACAGGGTTTTTTTAAAATTAAATTGGGAACTTTTACCTTCTCATTTCATGGAAACGCAGCTTCTCTTTGCATATCTCAATCAGCATCAATGCTCTTGGTGCTTTGGGACATTATTAAGTAAAATAAGGATTACTTGAACACAAGCACTGTGATACCATGACAGTCTATTTGATAACGGATTTGATTATCGACTAAGGAATGGGCAGGGAGTATATGCAGTGGGGAGATTGTAGACAAAGGAACAATTCATGTCCCGGGTGAGATAGTGAGGTTTCATCACGCTATTTCATAATGACTTGTCATTTAAAACTTTTGAATTGTTTATTTGGGGAGTTTTCTGTTTAATATTTTGGGACCAAGGTAACTGAGACTGGGGAAAGGGAAACTGGGTAGAGGGGACTGCAGCTCATCCTCCCGTGTCTGGGAGGATGCCTCACTCACATGCGGAGTAGGGGCGGGCCTCCTCTGATTGTCAGCTGTGTTGCTGTTTCTTAGCTCTCAGGACAGGAGTTTTCTGTATGAGTAGAGGTATAAGTTCTGCTCTGTAGAGTGAACACCCAGGTTACTCTCTGTGTGGCACTAATGTCAAGTCTCCTGAGCTGCTTAAAGGAGGAGGCGATCCTCCTTCTAAAGAGGCTGAGCCCTCAGAGTTCTGATTCCCTGATGGGAGTGTGACAGCTCCAAAAACGCCTGCAGATTCTCTTTCCTCTCCTAGTTCAGTTTAATCCAGTGAAGAGACTAACTGGGCAGATTAAAAACCAATGTGGTTTGCACAATAATAGAATAATGCAAGGTAGCTTTTTGTTTTCTTTGAGGACAAGGAGGTTGGGTTTTGGAGAAAGCCACAACCGAAAGGAAAGTAAACTGCTATAAAGGAGGAGTTAGAAACCTGCTGGGGTGTGCAGACCCCTTAACTAGTCAGATCCAGTTGGAAGGGTGTGACATCCTTGTTCCCCGGCCACAGCCTGGCTCATCACTGTGGAAGCTGTGGACTTGGTTGAGCTAATAGCCCTTCTTAGGAATGTTTCTGGCTATTAAGCTTCAGGGGATGGACTTAAATGTTATGGAATAAAAGGTGTCCTCCTACCTCCTTAGACTGTTAATTCTGAGAAGAAATCATTGCTGTCAGCAAAACCAGTAAAGTTAATGTGGGCAGGTGCAGTGACGACAAGGAGGCCAAGAGAGTGTTTGGCTGAAGCACAGCTGTTATCTGAGTTTCTATGACAAATACCGATGTCACTGAATTCCTTCACTGTCCCCGCAGCGGAAGAGGCCGCTGGGTGTGAATTTAATTCCTAAAAACGCTGTGTCTTTTGGTCTGAAAGGGGAATCATGGAGGTGGTGGTAGTCAATTCCTCTGTGTTAATCTGCTTGGAAAAGAGAAGAATATCTAGTCTCAGTAACTGTGTAACATGCAGAAACTGCACCTCTTGAATGTGCAGCTATTTCCAGAAGGAAAACAAGAGGCTTGCACCAGTTTTCATTTCCTGCAATTCCAGCTGTTCCCCATGCGTGACCCATGTTGAACCTCCTTGGTTTGAGGATATTCAGGTCACCTGCTCTATCCGTGGGCACTAGATTATTTGTTTTGTTTTCCAAAAGGAGAATAGGTCCTCCCCCTTAGAGTAAACACAATACATACTCATTAGTTAAAAGAGAAAGAATTCTGTATTCTTTTTCTTTTAACATTTCCTAGCTCTGTCCCTGAGTGGCTGATAAGCAACAGCATCCAGCAGCAGTGGGCACCAGTGCTCAGGTCTTGGTTCCTAACTCCACTTCTATGAACCAGAGCCAATGCTCCTGAAAAAAATGGCTCGCTCTAGAACTGGGGCAAGAAATACTCAAGATGAGTCTGGAGCATCTTGTGGTATCAAGGGACTATTTGTGAGAAACCACATTGATGTAGTGTATCAGAGGGACACAGATGAGCCAACTGAAAGAGCTCCCAGTGGCCAGAACTGAGACCGTTTGAGCAACAAAATGAAATGGTATTGAATTATGAGTCCATATGATTGAAAAGATAAATTGGGGAAGAGACAAAACTTTTATGCAGAGTTCCACAGACTGGGAAACAGTGTCCCTCCAGGAGGCGGAGCATGACTTGCCTCTAGGTCAGTGGGGGCTTCAGAGTGTGTCCTTCTGAAGAATATAGTGTGGAACACTGGGGTGGGTGAGGTGGGGTGGGTCTCTTGACAATGGAGAAACCTGACAAATACATCTCAGCCAAGTGGTCAAGGTCCACATGGACAGTGGTAAGTCTTGGTGACAGCATGCACCCGTGATATGTTGGAATCCACCACCCAATCCCCCACAACCCTGTTTGATTATGAGAAAAACACCAGATAAATCCTAATAGAGGGACATTTTGCAAAACGGCCAAGGTCATCACAAACAAGGCAAATCCAAAAAACTGTCATGTGCCAGAGGAGCCTAAGGATTCATGACACTAAAACAAGTGTCCTAAAACAGAAAAGGACGTTAAGGAGACACTAAGGGAATCCAGACAAAGAATTACTTCATTTAATAGTAATTTGTCAATGTTGGATCATTAATTGTGACATATGTGCCACACTAATGTACAATGTTAACTGTAGGGGAAATTGGGTGTGGAGTATGTGGGAATCCTCAATAATATCTCCTGATTTTTTTTCTACAAATATAAAGATATTCTGAAGTTAAAATTTTATTAAAAATATGGAATTTAAAGTACAAATAAAAATAAGTTAAGATTTACTGAAATCCTTTCATCCAGGATAACATTTGCCAAGTAGTCGTTGAGACACCGTTAGTGTTTAGATAACAGCTGTGGCCTGAGGCCTGGAATACGTTGCTGTGGAGAATGAGGTGTCTGGTCTGGCTGGGTAATGATAGTGATTTGAGGCTAGACTCTGGCCGGGGTCAGACACCTGGGCTTGTTTTAGAAGCTCAGAAAAGTCTTACCGGGTGGTGGCTGGCTTCTGCTGGAGCACCAGTTTGATCCGCACAGTGAAGCCTGACTCAGTGGTTTGAGAGATGATGGGAACTGAAGATATGCAGGGACTGAAAATGGGAGGATAGCTGTATTGTCATAGCATTCCAGTCCCACACTGGTCTCCATAGAGCTCCATCCACTTAAAGCAGGATTGCTGCGGGAACCATAGGAAGCTCTAGTAAAGAAGCAAAGTGCGTCTAGCATGATTATGGTTATTAGAAAGCAGATTTTTAAAATTTGAAATCTATTCTTAGATGTAGATGTTGCCCTGTTAGTTCTCATAAGACTCCCCTATTTCCTTTTGCAGAGAGTCAAGAAAGATGTGGACAAAGGCACCCAGCATTCAGATATGTTCCTGCTGAAGTCTGAGGAAGGAAAAGAAGGTCTGGGTGCTGTGAGAGGATGGGCTCTGGGTGGTCTGCATGTTGTCGCAAAAGGCAGGACAGAGAAATGGAAGCCCAGCTGCCCTTCTGGTTGTAGGGTTGATGGTCAGTGGACAGGCCATCCTCATCCCTGAGCAGGCCAGGCCAGACCCTCCATAAATAACCCTAAGTGTCCGCCTGCCTGCACAGCAGAGGCAGCTGAGGAGTGTTCACCCTCTGGGAAGTTGAGGATGGACAGGCTTGAACACACTGTCACACCACAAACTCCCCTTTGCAGAGAGCAGGAACCACAGCTTTCCAGTCATTTTTCTTGTCCTTGCTCAAAAGCAAGGGACTGATGTTAGGATATAGACTTCTGGACCGCTTAAGGTGAGGTTGACATCCCCAACGTTCACTTTTTAAAGTTCCTTTACAAAAAGCAATGTTGTGGTTCATTTGTGATGAGAGGACTGGACTAGACCGAAGGGATCCAGCGAGATCAGGGTCTGCTTTATGATGCCTAGCGAGTTATTTCATCTCCCTGGGAGACCTGTCTTCTGTAAAATGAGGGGTGGTTGTGCAGAACACCTTCACCTCTTTCCTGTGCTAAAATTCTTTAAGCCAAGGCTTCAGGAATGTTCCTACCCAGGTGCTTCAGGTGCCAACCACACACACTGCCCAACTGGTGAGGACATCTGCATTTCCAAGTGGGAGCTAGTTTAGAGTCATGAAGTAACTTACCCAGTTTACACATCAGTGGACTTGAACTTGAAAGCTAGGCAGTGAGACCCTCAAGCCTGTGTTGCCCCTGCATCCTGGCCATCAGGCCCTAACCCCCCAGTGAGAAGGACATGTGCGTTATGAGCTGGCACACACTTGTGTGCATGTCATACTAGTATGTCTTACCTGGCTATGTGCAGGGCCCTCTGACATGTGTCCTTTTCTATTTCCTCGGATTAACCCTATTTCCTTAAAGCATTAATATGCTGGTGGTAATGAATCGATCTCATAGCCCACTAGTGGGTGCAGCCTGGAGTCACCCTTCGGTTGTGTGCCAATGGAGGACATGTAGGCAGGACACAGTAGAATGTTTCCCATTTGCTACTGCTGTTAACTTTCTTCTTTTTTAAATATATATTTGTTTATTGATTTCAGAGAGGGAGGTAGAAAAATCAATTATGTGAATCATCAATTGGCTGCCTCCTGCACGCCCACTACTGGGGATCAAGCCTGAAACCTAGACATGTGCATAGGTTGATGCTCAACCACTGAGCACCACCACTGGGCTGTGAAGTTTCTTTTTAATGTTTGTTGGAGTGAAAATCTTGGTGGTTCTTTCTAGATGTGATGGAAAACTTTCCCCTGCATTTCACGCTAGGTTACATTTTGAGGCTGATCAAGGAAATTAAACACACGCCAGAGGGAAGAACATAAAGTGATGTGGCCTGTGGGCATGCAGCCATGACCATGCAGCCCACAGAGGAGAAAGGGAGGGTGGGGTGAGGGTCCTCCCGAGGCCAAGTTATAGCGTGGGTCTCTCCCAGCACTGGGCGTGCCAGCCCTCCATGCCTCTGTCTCATCCCGGCCTCCATCCACAGCGGGAAAGAGCTTCTAGGGCGCAGTTTGGAGGGTTTGTGAAAAAGGCACCCCAGTGCAAACTGAACCTTAAGGAAAAGAATTAAATTTGGAGTGAGATGTTGAAAATTGACTGTTGTTTTTCTACAGAGAGAGCAAATGAGTGAACTTGATGGACTTTTACCCACAGTTTTGCATTTTTTTCATCTATCCTAAAATGTCACTGGGGGAGCAGGGATATTTGTGCCGATGGCTGGTTCTTGCTACCCCTCTATCCCTATATCTTACCTCAGCTCCTGCTCTTCTGTGACAGGCAGATGGGTGTGGACTCGGATTAACCCTTCAGGCACCAAGCCCACTCCCAGGTCTGGCTTTTCTGTGGCCATGGCCCCAAACAGTCAGACGTTGCTCTTCGGGGGTGTCTGTGATGAGGAAGAGGAGGAGAGCCTGGAGGGTGACTTCCTCAATGACCTGCACTTCTACGATGCCACCAAGAACCGCTGGTTTTTGGGACAGCTGAAGGTAGAGTTGGGCTCCAAAGTGGTTGCCATGGTGTGCCGTGCACCAGACAGGCAGCTTAACACGGCACCTGGCTCTTGCCTCCGCAGGTGAACCGGGTAGAGGCTGTGTAGTCTTGTTAGCCAATTCTGCCTGCCAGGTGTTGAGACACCCAGACCTCTAGGTCCCTCTATGGCTCTGTGAGCTGTCACTGTAAGCAGGGAACACCTCTGTCCCTGCTGTGGCACCAGTCCCAGTGGTGGGCTCTGTCCCCTTAGTGGGATCCCCAGCAGGTTTGGGCCTCAAGCTGACAAAGTCAGGTCAGCGGCCTTAGAAATAGGCCTTGAGGGAGGGAGGCGGCACTTTGTGGCAGAGACCCAGCCCAGATCGAAGGGCCTCAGTGCCCCTGTTGAGAGTTGGGTGAGCATGAGGGCCTGTTTCTGGACTCCCCACCTTCCACATTTTCTGAGGAGTGACACTGGGTGTGGTCTTCAAGGGCCAATTCCAGCAGGTGAATTAGGGTGCTGCCCGATGCTGTTTGCCCAGCACCCAGGGTTGGGGCACTCCCCATGCACTCTGGAGCTCACGGCTCTGTCTGCCGCTAAAGTGGGCTGCCCTGCTTTTCTGTCAACAGGGGCCCAAGTCAGAGAAGAGGAAGCGGAGGCGGGGCACAAAAGAAAAGCCTGAGGGAGCCGACGAGCAGGAGTGTGGAGAGGCCAGTGCCCAGGCGCCCCTGGAGGTGGTCAAAGAGGTGGTCACCGAGGACGGAACGGTGGTCACCATTAAGCAGATGCTCACAGCTCCAGGCCCATCAAAACAGCCACAGTCTGATGAGGATGATAGCCCAGAGGAAGCGGGTGGCCCCTTGGTGGAGCCCTGCCCCCGCTCCAATGCCATGCTGGCCGTGAAGCATGGCCGACTCTACATCTACGGCGGCATGTTTGAGGCCGGTGACCGCCAGGTCACCCTCAGCGACTTCTACTGCCTTGACCTGCATAAAATGGACCAGTGGACGGTCTTAGTGGAGGCAGATCCAGGTGAGCCGTGGTGGGGTAAGCACCTCCTTTGGTTGGAGTGAGAGCACTCCGAAAGCATCTTCATCAAGTCTGCCCCCACGTGCCACCCAGATCTACCCTGTGCTGATGGGCCAGGTGCTATCTGCCTGTACATGTGAGGGCAGACCCTGGTCACCGGGGGAGCGAGGCTGGCCCTTGACACCATTCATGTGAGCCTCAGGACTTTCCCTAGATGCAAAGCAGATTTTGCCTGTGGCGGCTTCCCATTGTGGGCAGCCTGCTGTGTGCACATGAGCCTACTAGGCAACCCCTTCCAGTCTGTGACCTGAATCTCTGGGGCCTCATTTAATCTCTGATCCTTCATTCCTCACTTTCAGATTGTACCACAGGCTCTTACTAGTGGTACATGCTCACTTCTTTCTTTCTTTTTATTTTTTTAAATTTTAATAAATCTTTATTCAGATTGTTATAATTGTTCCTCTTTTACCGCCCCCCATATTTCCCCTCCACCTGGTTCCCACCCCCACCCTATGCCCTTACCTCCCCCCATTGTCCTTGTCCATAGGTGTATGATTTTTGTTCAGTCTCTCCCTATACCCCCCTCACCTCTTTTCCCCTGAGAATTATCAGTCCACTCCCTTTCTATGCTCCTGATTCTATTATATTCACCAGTTTATTCTGTTCATCAGATTTTCAATTCACTTGATTTTTAGATTCACTTGTTGATAGATATATATTTGTTGTTCATAATTTTTACCTTTACCTTTTCTTCTTTCTCTTCTTTAAGAATATCTTTCAGCATTTCATATAATACTGGTTTGGTGTTGATGAACTCCTTTAGTTTTTTCTTATTAGTAAAGCTTTTTATCTGCCCATCAATTCTGAATGATAGCTTTGCTGGATAGAGTAATCTTGGTTGTAGGTTCTTGCTATTCATCACTTTGAATATTTCTTGCCACTCCCATCTGGTCTGCATAGTTTCTGTTGAGAAATCAGCTGACAGTCGTATGGGTTCTCCCCTGTAGATAATTAACTGTTTTTCTCTTGCTTCTTTTAATATTCTCTGTTTGTCTTTTGTTCTTGATATTTTAATTATGATGTGTCTCTGTGTGGTCCTCTTTGGATTCCTTTTGTTTGGGGTTCTGTGCACTTCCTAGACTTGTAAGTTTATTTCTTTCACCAGGTGAGGGAAGTTTTCAGTCATTATTTCTTCAAATAGGTTTTCAGCATCTTGCTCTCTTCTTCTGGCACCCCCACAATTCTGATGTTGGTATACTCGAAGTTGTCCCAGAAGCTCCTTACACTGTCTTCACATTTTTTAATTCTTTTTATTTATTTATTTATTTATTTATTTATTTATTTTTTTAAATTAAATCTTTATTATTCAGATTATTACATTTGTTTCTCTTTTTTTCCCCTCCATAGCACCCCTCCACCCAGCTCCCACCCTCCCTCTGCCCTTAGCTCCCTCCCATTGATCTCATCCATAGGTGTATGATTTTTGTCCAGTCTCTCCCTGTACACCCTTCATCCCTTTCCCCCTA
>PVJN01014230.1:0-47079 GCA_004026805.1 Lasiurus borealis
AATACTAGCACTGATCTAAAATTTTGAGGCTTGTAAATGCACCGTTAAAGTTAAGTTACCCTAATGTGGTGGCAATGTACACTCAGTACTAACTCAAGTTATCGATTAAGCATCCATATATGCCACTCTAAAAGGTGGTTGCTTAGATCTTTTACCCTTTTTTTGGTACAATAGCATTTTCTACTCAGTGCTCTGTTTTACTTGAAGTGCTTATTTTTGTTCTGCTATGATGAATGGAGAAGGAATAACACCAAGAGGAGGTTTCCTCTAATTAGAAGAATCACTAAAATTTTGGGGATGGAGGAAGGAAGATGAGACACTATGATTCTAAATTGGACAGTTTTATGATCCATTTTGTTATAGGTGAACAACTTTAAAAAAAGTTATCAAATATTTAAATCAAATGAAAATTAAAGAGTCAGCAGTAATAATTTGACATGTCTTACACTTAAGTTTAAGATGTCAGGTATAGTATAGAAAATTCCCATGTAAAGACAAAGAAACCAGATTTGATTACTTTGGTTTATTTCCAATAAGCAATTTAACTCAATCAATAAAATGCCTTTCTTTCTTATTACTTATAATATTTATGTTTTATTTATTGGCAAAAGTTTTCAAATGCTATGCAGTGGCATGTGAAATTATATATAATTACAAATTACAGTAATTCTAATATATAATTTAAAGGTTAAGGGCCATTACATATCTTCAGAACCCTAAGTATGGACTATTTAAAATACTTACTAATTTATAAATTATAATTGCTACACTTAGATTTTAGAATGAGTTTTCTTTTTTGAAAATGTGACTTTAAAAAAGTATAATCTATCCTGATACCTTTCTAGTGAAAATACTTTAATACATATGGGCATATTAATATGTAATTGCTGAAATTGTAGTAGAATGAGTTTGAATTCATTGTTGTTTGCCAACCAAATTCTTCACATATAATCTAATATAAAGAGAGAGAAAAATATAATAGTCTTTAATTCTGCATATTTGAGATTTAGCAACCTACATGAGGAGAAACATCTGAGTAGTTTTTCTATTTACTGTGAACGTGTGTGTGTGTGTGTGTGTGTGTGTGTGTGTGTGTGTGTTTTAAATAGTAATTGTACTTGTAGTTATTTTTTGGCTCCAATTGAAATACTATAAAATGTTTTCATAAGCTCCCATTTAAAAGTATTTTCTTATTGAGTAATTGCAAGATAATGGCCTACAATTGCATTAAGCATTTGGAATGAATAGGCAAGAATCAAGTGGAAGCAAAATGAATCCATTAAGCCTCTCTTGAATAAAGACAGGTCAATAGAGAGAAGCTCTAAGTCAAAAGGTTTATTTATAAAACTGCAAAATCTTCATTCCTAAACTTTCTATGTAAAGCTAAATGTGAACCTAACTTTATGCAAATTAAAATAATTGTCTTCCAAAATTTCCTGGGGAGATAAATATTTGTGTTGTGGTAGCGCCCTAGAGGGAGTCTGCTGGCATATAGGTTAGAGCGAGATGGGAATAAAGTTATGGAGGTCCTTTGAATTCAGAAATTGACTCTACCATCAGAGATTAAACCTAAGCAACCCTTGATCTGATAGAATTTAATTCTAGTATGTCATGTGATAGGGTAGGGGAAATGTAGGAAACTTGGGAAATTTTACTTATAGCTTAAGGGAAGAGCAAGGAAGAACTATTTTTAAAACTATGGTTTTCATTTTTATAGTACTGTAATGCTATAAACCATGTTTGATCCCAGCCAGCACGGCTCAGTGGTAGAGCATCTAGATACCTGTGAGCCAGGAGGTAACAGTTCAATTCCAGGTCAGGGCACATGCAGGGTTGTGGGCTCAATCCCCAGTGTGGGCATGCAGGAGGCAGACAATCAATAATTTTCTTTGTCATTGATGTTTCTCTCTCTCTTTCTCTCTCTGAAATCAATAAAAATATATTAAAAATAAAAATAAAATGTTTGGACTTTATCCTAATTTGTGCCAATGAAGTTTTTTTTTTTTATTTAATTCGTTTTATGTCCTGGGCCCAACATTTTAATATTTTTGTTAAACATTTTGACCTAATTCTGAGTTGCAGAAGGTTCTAATGCCACAATTTCTCCTGGGGCTTTTTATGACTATTTTAATGTTTAAACAACCCTGGGTTGTGGTCCTAAAACAACCATATTTGCCACCCCACATGGAAATACTTAGCAGCCTTTTCAGTATGATATTTCTTATCCTCAAATTATTTCGTAACCCTGACAACGGTAACTAGTTACAGAAGTATTTGTGGCTAATATTTTTAGGTAAATGTTATCTTGACCACATACAAGTTATTCATCCTGTGAAAAAAATGATACAGCTCTTCTTGCATCTGGTCTTTTCTAGAGTCAGATATGTTACAAACCATAGTAAACATATGCTTAGATTTTTCTTTCCAAATCTTTACATATGACACTAAAATATAACATACATCATTAGCCTATATTTTCACTTTCAGTCCTTTGCCCAGATAATATAATTTTTGTTCTCCTAGACATTTAGAATATTTTTCTTATTACAATGTGCTTTTTTGGGGGTTAAATTTCTTTAGACCTTCTCCAAAGCTAATCATTTTATATTTTCAAATGTTACTAATTACATTTACAAAAAAAAATTATTGGTGACTACTATATGGTATCTTCTACAGGGACATAATGATAAATAAGATATTATCTTTATTCTTACAAACACTGGATTTAAAAACTATATTTTTATGGTTTTCATTTTGCCAGATATTATTCAAACATAAATTATTTAAATGATGCTTTTGTAAATTTGTGAAACTTAGTAAAATTGTCCAAACTCTTTTTAAGCGTGGGCATTTAAAAAAGCAGACTCTCTTTATTCTAACATAATCGTATGGCATTTTCTATCCTGCAGATGGTAATATTAAAGTTATTTTTAGTGTAAATTACCATACTTTTACTTTTCATAGGCTCCTTACTTAGTTGAATTTCAAATCTACCAAAATATTCAATAGAATACACAGGGACTAGTGCCTTTCTTAGCTCTTCCAAATTCTTTAGTTATTACATGCATAGTAATAACCACCTTGAAGCAGCTCATTCACTGGAGCCAGCTGCTAGGGTCATGTCCTAAATGCAGCTTAAACAGCAGGATCCAATCTGATGAAATCTGACCGGAAATCGTGGAGCAAACAGAAGCTCAGCAGTTGTTCATATTTAAGATTCAGCAGGCGCACAGAGCTGAAAGCACCTCTTCTGCTTTGATAGTATCTATAGGTCCAACCCTCAGTATGCTGATTCTATCATAACGCAGAGAATTGCTTAATTCCTTCTGGAAATTAACAATGAAAAGGAAAGAGTCTCCTTGAATCGCTCTTGCTTTTTCTTTTGATTGGCCGATGCTATCTTTCCTTTACCTGAGGATAAAAGAAACATTTTTTTAAAAAAGCATGTCCATTTATAAAACATCTGTTCATTTTCTGTATTTTTTAATGCACAACGTGCGACTTGATATGTGCAAATAAAGTGAGGTGAGTGTTCTCCAAATCTTATTAGAATAGTCTCAAAAACTCATGATTTTGTGAAGATTGTTTTTTTTTTTAATGATAAGCGATGTTTGGTGTTTTGACTAGGAGACATGTTTTAAGTGACTGCTGCAGATTTCTGACTGCTCTGCATAATTGCTCTGCTCAGATACATTGATACATTTTCCTCTACTACATTACAGGCTAACACACACACACACACACACACAGACACACACACACTTGTTTTAATATCCCGACTTTATTACATATTAGTTAAAATCCGATATAACTCAGGCAATAATTTATATGAAAACACATTATGTTAACAACATATAGAGAGATGCTCCTATCCTGATACTTCTGAAGGTGACGGTTTTGATATTTGCGGTTTGCTAAGTGTATCCTACACTGGGTATGTCTTCTAGCTTTTGCAAATGTGCTCAGAAACTATCTGTTAAATGTGCCACAATATATGTAATTACCACAGCCTTTAAAATTGGGATTAAGCCGAGACCGGTTTGGCACAGTGGATAGAGCGTCAGCCTGAGGACTGAAAGGTCCTGGGTTCGATTCCGATCAGGGGCATGTACCTTGCTTGTGGGCACATCTCCAGTGTGGGGCGTGCAGGAGGTGGCCGATCAATGTCTCTCTCTCATCCATGTTTCTGACTTTCTATCCCTCTCCCTTCCTCTCTGTAAAAAATCAATAAAAATGTATTTAAAAAATAAATAAAATAAAATTAGGATTAAATCAACCTTCCTGTGAAATATGTGCATTGATGAATCTTTATTTAAAAGGACATTGCAAAGGATAATTTCCATATAAAATCATTTGGACATATGAAAAATCCTTTATTTTTCTATTTTAAATTCAACACATGTGCACTTCTTATTAATGTACTAGAGGCCCAGTACACAAAATTCATGCAAGTGGGGTAGGTGTCTCTCAGCCCAGCTTGCACCCTCTCCAATCTGGGACCCCTCAAAGGATGTCCCTCTCACAATCCAGAACAGTTGGCTCTCAACTGCTTGCCTGCCTGCCTTCCTGATTGCCCCTATTCGCTTCTGCCTGCCAGCCTGATCACTCCCTAACTACTCCCCTTGTAGCCTGATTGATGCCTAACTGCTTCTCTGCCAGCCTGTTTGCCCCTAATTGCCCTCCCCTGCAGACTGGTCTCTCCCAACTACCCTCCCCTCCTGGCCATCTTGTGGTGGCCATATTGTGACCACATGAGGGAAGCCATCTTGTGTGTTGAAGTGATCATCACTCTTTTATTATATAGGATAGAGGCCTGGTACATGGTTGGGGACTAGCTGGTTTGCCCTGAAGGGTGTCCCAGATCAGGGTGGGGGTTCCCTTGGGGTATGGGGTGCCCTGGGTGAGGGGCCTATGGTGGTTTGCAGGCCAGCCATGCTCCTCCCCACCCCCCCACCCCCCGCAACCCAAGCAGAGCCCCTGGTAACTGGGATTTATTTATCTTCTATAATTGACACTTTGTAGCCTTGAGTGGAGGAGGCCAAGGTAGGCCAGGGTTACAGAAATTTGACTTCCTCCACCACCAGAGACAACTCAAGCCTTCTACTTTCTCCAGCTCCCTCCTCTCTACAGCTCTATGGCCATAGCCATTTTTGTTGGGATTTATTTATCTTCTATATTGAAATTTTGTAGCCTTGAGTGGAGGCTTAGGTGTGCAGAAAGCTTGGCTCCCTCGATCACCAGGGAAACCCAAGCCTCCTGCTTACTCTGTGGCTCAGCAATCTTGGTTAGGTTAATTTGCATACTTGCTTCTGATTGGATGGTGGGCATGGCTTGTGGGTATAGTAGAGTGATGGTTAATTTGCATATCATTGTTTTATTAGATAGGATTTGATTAATGGTATTTTTTTTTGGTCTTTTATGTCAGATGTAAAGGTTTTTTCTCTCCATCCCTTCCACTCCTAGGGTAAGGATCACTACATTTTAAGCTGCCTTGTGTACAATGCCCAACACTGCACTGCAATTCAATTTAAATGTGGGTTTAATAAATGCTTTTGGTTAAGATGATGAAATTGATCTAGTGTCTATTTACAGACCATTTAGCAATAGTGATTACTTTTCAATTTTGCAGCATACCTTGAGGCTGGTAAAAAATTTTGAAATTAAAAAAAAAAAATATATATATATATATATATATATATATATATATATATATATATATGTGTGTGTGTGTGTTTTTATTAATTTTAGAGAGGAAGAAAGAGGGAGATAGAAACATCAATGATGAGAGAGAATCACTGCTGGGCTGCATCCTCCACATCCCCCACTGTGGATCAAATCTGTAACCCTGATCAGAAATCTAACTGGGGACCCTACAGTCCAAGGCTGATGCTCAATCCACTGAGCCAAATCTGCTCTATCAAGATAAGTAAATTTTTAAAAAAACATTTTGATCTTCACCTTTATGATCTGTCTGCTCCTTCACTGATCCTCGAGCCGTTTCCCAGTCTTGGACTTCGCCTAATTTGTATTAGATGAGTTTACAGTTTTTAACTAAATTTCCTTCTTGCTGATCAAATTCTTCCATCTTTATTCTCACTAGTGTTCAGTTAGAAACTCATGATCATAGGCTAGAGAAAGTAGACATTTCTTTCAGTAGCTTGAACATCAATTTTATCTGTTATTACCATTTCAAGTAGTTGTGTTTAGTTCATTAGACAGTGTTCACCGAGGTTAGTTTTATTATTTTTTAAATTAAGTAATGCTTCCTATGGAACATGTTTCAGTGGTTCAGTAGTACTTGAACCATCTGCCTCTACTAATCAAATGTCTACACCTCTCTCTCCTCTTCTAACAACAATGATGTTAGTCCCACTGGTGAGGCATCAGCTATGGCAGTTATAAATCCTCAAAGTAATGAAATACTATTGCTACCAATCCTACTACTAAAAGAAAGTAGATAATATTTAATAAATATTTATTCTGAACATCACACCATTATAGTTAAGATAATGCTTTTTTAAAATCTGTATTTACGAGGTAGGTATTTTTTGGTCCTAATTTATCAGGTGAGAAAATCGAGGTTTAAAAAGTTTGAATATTTTGGCAAATCCAGGTTATCAGTGACAGAACTGGCACACCAGTCCAATTTGTAGGCACACACAGGTACTTCTCATAGCCCCTATATTACCCTGCATTGGAACATGAGGCAAAAGTTTGAACAAGAAAAGTTTCATGCGTCTGGTGGCTCAGTTTTAAAATGCGGTTTCAGGGAGCCCTAATCACCTAATGGTGTTCTTTCAGACTGGCTATTGCTTGAGGGTGACTGGAGGCGACTGTGAGATTTTGAAAAAAAAATTCTGTCCATACATTTCTTAAACTAAAGCCAGTGAGGATTTCTCAGAAATAGTAATGTCTGACTATGTAATCTGATTTCTTCAGGCAACTGGGGCCCATTCGGGATTGAAAGACAGCAGTTTGGGAAAGAACATGGACAGCTTCCTTCCACTTGGATGGAGGGGAAGCTTGCCTGAGGCTTAACTTTCAACCTAATAATAATGCAAAACTCACATAGGTCCTACTCCAATTTGAAAAATAAAATTGTATTTACTAACCTAACATATAATTATAATTATATCAGAATCAATTTCATATAAACATATCTAGGTTGTAGTCAATACTCTTTTATAAAAATCCCCATATATATCCCCTGAATAATGTGAGTAGCAGCCTCTGATGCTGCAAAGAAGTATTTTTAATAAATTAACCCTGGGAGGATTTAAGATTTGTAGTTTCTATATTGAGAAGTTAAGGAAATTATACCGTTCACAAGTAATGTACCACACCTTCCCATTAACATGTGAGAATGTTTATAAATGATGCAAGCATATCTCCTTTTCAAGTTTCTGTCCTTGCTACACTCTTATCCAGTACACTTTTCTTCTCCCTTACTCTTATGACGTCCTTACCCATACACTCTTACTTTCCTATCCTATATCCAGCCTAAACAGTTTTCCCCATTATCTGGATCTGAAGTTGACAAAAAGATACAGTTTTTAAAGGGGACTTACATAAAAGATAAGAGACAATAATATAAGAGCAATAAAAAAAATAATGCAATATTATCATTTAGAAAATCAAAAACAATTTTCTGAATAAATAAGATCGGTGGACAAAATTTCCAAAATGTACAAAAGTAAGATTGTTAGTTTAAAATTCATCCAAAATCTACTATTAAAAAAAAAGAGATATAACTGGCATTAGTACTTATAATGTGTTGCCACTGGATTCAGATCCAGACTGGCCAATTCTCTGCCATACCCTGTTGATAGCTACCTGGCTCACAATGTTTGTTTTCTATATGATATCAACTCTCTTAATCATTCTAAGGTTCACTTTCCCTTTCTACGTCCTTGAATGATGATTCCAAATTGATTTTTCTTATATGCCTATGCAAATACCTTGTTCAAAAGATTCAGCTGTCATTTGCTCAACTTTTTTAATAGAAATTTTAAACAAATGTTTATGTTGATGGCATTAACATTTGGATAAATGTTTACTGAACAGTTTTTATATATTTTTGTCTAACTTTTTGAAGAAATTTTTGTGATATGTAGAAATTTAAATTTAATGATAATTACATATATCTGTAAATTCATCTACAATCTTTTCATTACTTTAAGGATTAAATAAAACTCTCCATTCTAATGATTATATGTATATATTCATCACATTTTCTCTTCATTTTGAGTTTTTTCTTGTTTTGTTTTATTCCATTATTCAATTTATAATCTTGTATATATAGCATACAATTTGATTTGAGGATTCAAAATTTAATTTTGTTCTAATAGAAACCAACTCAATATTTTCTGTGACATCCTCTTTATCATAAATTAAAGTTTAGTAGTAAGAGATTTTGAAAAGTTTGTAATACTTAATTTATCTGTCTCAATTCTTTTTTTGCTTATTATAGTTTGTTGATATATGAGCAAAAAATGGTCTCAGTCTACCTTTTGCATTTTTTATAGATACATATTTTTTTCTTTTTAAAAATATTATACAATCCTCTATCAAAGAGAAATTGTCTATAACTGTCAATTCATGTTCTCTGAAAAAAGGTACCAAGATGGGATTAAGGATGCAGAATATTTATTTGGGGAAATGCCTGTGAATGATGCAGAAGAAGCAGTAGAGAAAGTCTTCAGACTGCAATGCAAGTCTAACACTTGTAAAAGGAAGAAGCATTGGGTAGGAAGAATTTCAGGCTGCAGTGGAACTCGAGAAAGTCTTAGCCAGGCCAATTAAAAGATTCAGAACAAAGATTTCCCTACAGTGGAATAACCTGGCTGTACTACTTTAGCTGTGCTCAACCATTAACTGGATGTAGTCCAGGCAGTAAATAATTTTAAAGTAAACACTAGTGGATTATGAAAGGGCAATTGCTAGATACTGTCATCTAACTATATTCAGAATAGCTCTCCCTCTCTATTTATTTTTGTTTGTTAATCCTCACCCTAGGATATTTTTTCATTGATTTTTAGATAGGGTAGAAGGGATGGGAAGAGACACAGAAAGAAACATCAGTGTGAGAGAGACACACTGATTCGTTGCCTTCACTATGGGTCCCAGTCAGGGCCAGGGTCTACAACAGAGCAATGTGCCTTTGGCTGAAATTGAACCCAGGACCTTCCAGTCTGCAGCCGATGCTCTATCCACTGAGCAAAACTAGCTAGCGTTGTT
Organism: Lasiurus borealis; assembly: GCA_004026805.1. Classification (NCBI taxonomy): domain Eukaryota; kingdom Metazoa; phylum Chordata; class Mammalia; order Chiroptera; family Vespertilionidae; genus Lasiurus; species Lasiurus borealis. The sequence continues at coordinate 9,238 of PVJN01014230.1, forward strand.
CTCTCTTGAAGAAAGAACTGAGAGATATGTTCCAATGGCTGCATCATCATCTTTTTGAAAGTCCTTCAAATTCTACCATTATTCATAAAAAAATGGCTGCACTTACATCCATAGTTTTCACTTTCTTTCTCTTAATACTCACAGGGATGTTTTTCTTACCATATACTGCCAATACTTCCACTGTGTTCTGTGGATATCTTGTGTGAATCACCATGAATGCAACTTTAAGATATGAGTTTTTCGTTTCCCCAATATCTTTAATTTTTTCTTCCTCTATTCATTCCTTCCCATAACTGCATAAGGGTGCCCAGGCTCAAAATTACAACAAAATATAAGCAAGATACCATCTCCTTTCAAAACTCTACTTCAACTGAATATTGCTGATTTTCACATTCTACCTTCCTTTTATGCCTTTTACTTATAGCCACACTTCTTGCAAGAATAAACTACATTCTTCCTTTCTCCTTCTTCTATTTGGTACTATATTTTGCCACACTGTCTTCTTTCTTCCCCTGCTATTTCTGCTTCCTGATTTGTCAAGTTCACTCTGTTTTACTTTCTAATTGACTATTCTTTATATACTTAAATACATATTCCAAAACATGTTTATATGTGGGTTTGCATATGAGTGCACACACACACATACACACACACACACACACACACACAAACACACACACACACACACACACACTAGCCTCCATTCCAAACTGTTTTACCTCCTACTCAGATTACTGCAAAAGCCGCTAAAAGAAAAATCTTAAATCAATATTAAAGTTATTGAAATATATCATTGAGCTAATATAGGAGTAAACAAAAATAAACAGTAAAATGCTCTCCAAAGTTGGTGAAATTACGGACTCGAAAGGCAAGATAGCCTCAGAAAACAACAGGAAAGATCTATTCTAACACAAGAGAATGGGGCTGACTGGGATATCAGGAAAATTAAAGGGTGCTGATTTTAGGATTGTTGAACAGGTTCAATTTACTGCTGTGCAAAGTTTAAGAATGAGAGAGCGTGCATGTGGTTGATTACATAGCGTGTGTTTGTTTTCTGTTGTTATTTGTGAATTTTTCTAAGCAAATTGGGCTGCTTGGTTCAGACAAGAAGAAATCAAGTGGTTGAGTTTATTGAGTTGATTGTTTAACATTATAAAAAGAAATACAAAGTAAAAAAAAATTCTATTGTGTTCAATTTCTAAAGTAAGAAAATGATACTCAGAAAAACTGTAACCTCCTCTCCGGCCCTCCCCCTTGTCACACAGCTAGCTACTCACAGAGTAAGACATAAACAAATTCAGCACTTTTGAAACAACCATACTGACATGGACCCTGTACCTCCAATTATTCTTATGAAAAGAACATTGACTCTATTACTAGATGGCAGTGCAGAACGGGGTAAGATTTCTACTTGAGCCATTAATGATCACTAGTTGTTAGCCCAATTTATCTAAGGGGGGCAAAGCATTGATGTGTAGTTTTTAGTTTGCCCGGTGATTTACAGCATTATAGCTGTAATTGTGCAATGACAATTACATTACACAGCTTATTTGATCATATTTTCCATATGAACTTATAGTTAAAAAGGTAGTTTACTTCAACCAATAATTTTGTTTAATATGGAGTTTTTTATTTTTACTTTTATAATAAGGTTTAATTCATATGTTCTCTGAAGCAAATTTATTTACATACACACACACATCATCATCATCATCACCATCGATAATCACTCCTAAGTCTTTCCCTTAATGCAGAAGTATTTGTGTGTTTTGTTTTGATTTGTTTTAATTTCTGGATGAGTGGAGCTTTATAGTTCTTACATATGCAAAAAGGTAAATAATGGATTATTTCTTCTCTAATGTTGCTCCTGTGGCACCATGTTATTCTATAATCTTTGTGATATGTTCATAGCTAGCATTTTACATAGTCATTAAGATGGTTTGATAACTAAAACTTGCAGCTAAATTATAAGTCACTTGAAAAGGTAATTTTTATACACAGTGATGAAAGGCATGTGAGGACAATTCAGGGACATGCATTGTATATAAACACTTAGTATTGGTACAAACCTTCACCACAATATGATGGTCTGCTAGGGTGTAAATGTGCAATTATGATGACATTACTGGTCAATGAGGACAAATAGTTATTAAGGCAGGAAGTGTGGATGGATGGGAAGAGATCAACCAAAGAACTGGTGTGCATAGACACAGATAATAGGTTGGTGAAAGTCTGGGGTGAGGGTTGGGGGATTTAGAAGGGATCAATGAGAATAAAAGGAGGACATATGTAATACTTTCAACAATAAATATATAATTTTTAAAAATCAGTTAGCCAAAATACTCTAATTTCTATCATTTACATTTCTTTATATCCACATGCATCTTATCTCATCACTAGAGGCCCAGTGCTTGAAATTCATGCAGAAGGTGGGGTGCTCTCAGCCTGGCCTGCACCTTCTCACAATCTGGGACCACTGGCTCCTAACCACTCGCCTACCTGCCTGCCTGACCGCCCCTAACCACTCTGCCTGCCTGATTGCCTGATCATCCCTAACCACTCACCTACCTACCTGATCATCCCTAATCACCTCTGCCTCAGCCCCTGCTGTGGTGGCTTCATCATCCAGAAGGATGTCTAAAATGACATCTGGAAGGTCATTCAGCTATCTGATCTAATTAGCATATTATGTTTTTATTATTATAGATTAATATATTCACTTTGGGAAAACTTGCATTGCTCCTCTATTTTACTAACTCTCATGCACACACATGCAAATAAAAATATTCTAGGTAAAATTATAACATAGGTGAACTTTGTTATTAAAACAAAAGGAGTAATAATATATACATAACAATAATGGAAATGCTTGTGCAATCTAAGGGCAAAATAAAATTGAACTTTACCAATGAACCGTAATTTTATACTGGAAAGCGAGCAGGTCTCTCTCCCTAAATTTCAATTTTTCTGCTTTCTGCATATTTCCTCCATTCTCCTTTCTGTGTAGACTGGCATTCTCTGCTTCTTGATCCAAAAGAGTGAAAACTAGCCCGTTGTCTTTCAGATTTATATCATCTTTATTTAGTTGGTCAGCTCACTGTTTCCTGTTTTTCAACTCAAATGTCAAGTTTCCAGGAGAGAGAATCAAATTGTCCCACTTTAGGTCATTTTTCCACCTATATTCAGTCACCTTTAGCCAGGGAAGTAGAATCATAGAAAAGAAACACTGATACATGGAACCAAACCTGTGGCAGTGGCCAGCAATTCTTGAAAAGAAGGCTGGAATGGCACCCAAATTGGTGCTCACTATACTTTCCTACTATTTGCTGTTATATTATTAGATAACAAGTTTAGATTTGTTGGATTAACCTGTCAATTTATCATGCTGTCCATGTCATTTTGAGACTATGGGAGTGATATTCCAAGGAGTATTTAAAGCTACAGGATAAACCTGCTACATAATGGTGCCAAATTTCCTTCATGACACTTAATTTAATATGGTTATATTTCAGTTAAAAATTCAGTATTGACTAAAAATACCAACATACTTCAATATATATATTTATCTCAGTATACCATTATATAAAAATGCCAACAAATTCTACACGTCAAGAGTGTACATTCTTTTCTGACTGTGTTCTTTCTCTTTACATTATATCTGTGAGATCCATATAAGTCTCTGAATATAAATATAGTTTGTTCATGGTTATTATCTATACTAATAAACTGCTAATATGCTAATTAGACTGGATGTCTTCCTGATATTCCCTGGACAAAGCCACGGTAGAGGGCTACTGTATGTGAAAATATTACCTTTTGCTTATTTATTTTATGGTAAATAGATAAAATAAAATAAATTGGGTTTATTTTATTGGATTAATAAAATCAATGGATTAAATAAAATAAATTAAATAAATAAATTGAGTAGTTTTAAATTTTTTGTTGTTGTTGAATAATACTGTCACACACATTCTGCATACAGCTTTGGAATGTATTTCTCTTGGGTTAAAATAGCAGTGGAGTTTGCTGGCTTGTAGGGCTGCCTGCTGTTAGATTTAGTAGATCACTGGCTTCCTAAACCATTAATACCATCTTATTCTCGAATCAGAAATGAATGAGTCTGGTTCCTTACATGATTGCTAAAATGTGATTTGTTATGTCTATTTTTGCACTGGTAAGTGTGAAATGTAATCAGAAGTGTGGTTTTCCCAGCTGATGTGAATCAGTGGTTGAGTGTTAACCTATGAACCAGGAGGTCATGCTGCAATTCCCCATCAGGGCACATGTCCAGATTTCAGACTGGATACCCAGTATGGTGTGTGCAGAAAGCAGTCAATCAGTATTCTCTCTCATCATTGATGTTTCTATCTCACTCTCTCTAACTTTCATCTCTAAAATCAATATTTTAAAGTATGGTGTTTTATGCCTACATCCCTCATTAGTTGAGGCATACTTTAATTAGTTTTTTATTTGAATTTCTTTTGTTTAGAAATGTCTGTTCAATATAGTTTCCTAATTCTTTTAAAATATATTTTATTGATTTTTTTACAGAGAGGAAGGGAGAGGGATAGAGAGTTAGAAACATCAATGAGAGAGAAACATCCATCAGCTGCCTTCTGCAAGCCCCCTACTAGGGATGTGCCTGCAACTAAGGTACATGCCCTTGACCGGAATCGAACCCGGGACCTTTCAGTCCACAGGCCAACGCTCTATCCACTGAGCCAAACCAGTTTTGGCTGTTTCCTCATTTTTTTCTTTTTTTTCTTTTTTACTTATGGGCTTTTCTAGATATTTCTAGTATTCATATAATTTGTTGTATATATGAATTTCAAATATATTCTCTATTCTATGGCTTGACTAATGTCTTAATAATATTTTTAATAAGAAATATTTTATAAATTTTAAGGTAATCCAGTTTGAAAGGTGAACATGGTGGGTTAGCATGATGGTGCATGGGTGGGCTAAATAGCTCTCTCAGACAGTGATTAAGAGGATTGAAATTATTTAGGGAAAGAAGATGAGAGATGAAATATCCAAAGGGAAAGGCTGCACAGCACTGAGCCAAAGGAACATTGGGTTAATGATGGCGGCACCCAGAAGCTGGAATTTCATCCTTATATGCCGTGACTGGAAGGACACTTGTTTTCAGTAGGAGTGAGGGCTGAGTTGGTGGGCTTGGAATGGGGATGGAATGCAGGTGTGTGATCAAGTTCCTTCAGGACAGTTCCCACTCCTTGTATGATCTTACTCCTGGTGTCCAGCAAGTTTTCCTGGACTTTTGTTCTGTGGCAGGAAGCTCACAAATGGTCATTAAGGGTTGTTTTGCCCTATGGGCCTAACACAGTTTAACATGATTCTTTACAGTTAGCTAAAGTTGTGATGTTTAAAAAGTAAACTTTATATTTGTCAAAAATCATAAAATGGTGTATCTAAAAAGATTATGTTTATTCTATATTAGTGATAAATTAAGATAATATACATTTCTTTATATACACTGGTATATATACTAGAGGACCAATGCATGAAATTTGTGCATGAGTAGGCCTTTCTTCCCCCAGCTGCCTGCACCAGCTCCCCTCCAGCTGCCAGCACCTGGGACCTTGACTTCTCTCACAGAGGAGGCCCCCCCCTGCACCGTATTCACCACAGCCTACTGGTGAGTGGCCTGTGCCTCCCTCTGCAGGGCAATCATGGGGCAATGGCCAGACCCATGGCCAATCGCATTTCAAATACCTTGGCTGACCTGATTCTGGTGGGTGTCCAAGCGTGGTCCCGATGGTCGTCTGGATGGCCCATTTTATGCTTTATTGTATGGTATATATGTTTGTATATTTCATTGATATCAGAGAGAAAGAGAGAGGGAGAGATAGAAACATCAATAATGAGAATCATTGATCAGCTGCCCCCTGCATGCCTCTCTTGGGGATTGATCCCACAATCCAGACATATGACTTTGACCAAAATTGAACCAGGGTCCCTTCAGTCTGCAGGCTGATGCTCTATCCACTGAGCCAAATTAGCTAGTGCAGTATACATTATCTTTTTCATTGTTTAACTGATATTTTTTAGAAGCATACATCCCTACCTCTCACATTTATATATATAAAATTCAAATGCAATTGATTTTGCCTGTATGTGTGTGTGGTGTGAGGTAATGATCAATGGACATATATTCCATTGATCAAAAACAATTTATTGTGAAAATTTCTCCCGCTGCTCTGACATACCACTTTGACATAAATTAAATATTGTGTTCCATTAATTTATTTGGGTTCTCTAATAACACCAATACCAAAAATTCCTAATTACTGAAGCTTTAAAATAAATCTTGATATCTACTGAGTTAAGTTCTCTTCCAGTGTTGTTCTTAATCAATATTGTCTGGGCTAGTCTTGGTCCATTTCACTTCCCTTTTAATTTGGGAATAAACTAAACAAATTCCAGCATACATATACCTACACATACAACATACCACTACAATGTTTAGGTTTGCATTGAATTAAACCCATAAGTTAGCTCTTAATAGTACTGAATTACTTAACCATGGGATAATATATTCTTAAAATTTTAAGGAACTTTTTCTCAATAATATTTATGGATTTTAGTATAGTGTTTAAAAAATTTTTACAATTACATTTACTCAAAGTAATCTCTTGTGTTTTGTTGTTGTTAGTTACCAGTTGTTACATTTAAATATTTTATTTTTATTGTTTCTTTAAATACAGTAGATAATTATATATTAAAATTTTATGAAGTGACCTTACTAAATTGCCTCTAAATTATATTGCACATTTTACATTGTGGATTTTTAGTGTAACTATGATACCTGCAAATGATAAAAGTTTTATTTCTTTTATTGAATACTTATATTTATTTTTATTATATTAAATTAAATATCCAATAGAATATTGATTATAAGTGCTAAGGGATACTTTTCTTAAAATCAAGGCAAATTATTTTTTTAAGTTTTTACTTATTAATTTTAGAGAGAAGGAGACAGAGAAACATCAATTTGTTGTTCACTTATTTATGTATTCATTGGTAGTATCTTGCATTTGCCTGGACCAGGAATCAAACCCACAATCTTGGCCTATAGAGAGGACACTATAGGGAGGACACTAACCAATTGAGCTACACAGTCAGGGCTACACATTTTTATTATACTTTCATCTCAGGTGAAAACAGTTTTTATATATCATCATTAACTATACTCTTCTTTGCACCCATTGTAAATATTTTTATGCTAATGACATGCTCTCTATTATTAGGTTACTAACAGTTTTACTATAAACTGAATTATGAATGTTTCCCCATATTTATTGTGATGATATGGATGTTGAATTTGATTTTGGTGATGTGGGTATTATACTGTTTAATTTTTAAGTATGAAGGAAAGGTATTAGGTAATGTCCTAAAATAGCAGTGACTGAAGCAAAAATTAAAATGCTAACATTTTATAAAGGAGACATAGGATTGAGCAGTAAAGGTGATGAAAAATAGGGAAAGTGAGGCAAGGTAAAGCTCAAAGCAATGTGATGCAATGCATTATCTAATTGATTTCCCCTTTACAGTCGGCCAGGATGAGTTCCAGAATGTCACTTAGTAGTTCTATTTGCTTGGCACTCATGGTTTCATCACTTGATAAAAGAGGTGTCAGTGGCAGAGGTAAATATAAAGGCACTTTTCACCTTGTAGTGAAGTACATGGCATTTTAAAATGCCCTAACCCTTTACAAAGTTTTAAATTATGCACCAATACATTTTTATTAGTATAGATTCTTATTTTCAAATTTTATTCATTGTGCTGTAAACTGAAATTAACAAACAAAAACAACTGCATTGAAGATAAATTTGTCCTAGTAGAATTCATCAATAAAGCTATTTGTTTGTTCTTGGGTTTTTGTTTATGGGGAAGCTTTTGATTACTGATTTAATGTCCTTACTAGTAATTTGTCAGCTCAGATTTTTATTTCTTCATGAGCAGTTTTGAGAGGTTGTATGTTTCTAGGAATGTTGTCCAATTTGTTGATGTCTAATTATCCACAGTGATCTCTTCGGATCCTTTGTAAGTATGTGGTATCAGTTGTAGCATCTTCACTTTTTATTTTATTTGAATAATCTCTCTTCTTTTCCTGATGAATCTGGCTAAAGGTTTGTCAATTTTATCTTTTTCTAAGAACAAGATCTTGGTTTTATTGATTTTTTTTCTATTGTCTTTTTTAATCTATATTTTATTCATTTCTTCTCTGATTTTTGTTACTTCTGCTAACATTGTGTTTAATTTTTTTTCTTATTTTTCTAGTTGTTTTTATTGTAGGTGTATATTTAAGTTGTTTGAGATATTCAGAATGTTTGTAACGTTACTATCTGATTGGATCTAAGTTCCAGGGGAGAAAATTATACTAAAACCGGTGACTTAGTATAAGCTATTCTTTTAAAATTGGTTTAGTTTTGCTTGCAAATATTTAAACTCCATTAGAATGACAATGCTCTGAATTCATGAATAAGATTAGATCCCTGGATTTTTGTCATCTTTCATATTTTAATAATTGGTTTTTCATAGGCAACAAGATACAGGATTATAATTACAAAATAAAAAATATAAATATGCATAATATAAATAATATATGAGAACCTAATCTAAGTTTTATTTTTAAAAATATTAAATAAAAGAATCAAATTTTAATGAAATCTGGGTTTATTGTCTTACAAGCAGCAAATATCATTAATGATTAAATATATTTCTTTACTCAATAGCTATGACCAATATGGCTGATATCAAATTAAATCCTTTCTCTTATATTTTATAATTGACCCAATATATTGAACTATCATCAGTAAATAAGTTATTCAAGCTTACAAATAACCTGTAAAAGAAAAATGTTAATAAATTCCTGATAGTCTTCTATTTGGAAATAAAAAATTATAAGACACAGTCTTCTGGGAAATAGCAGCAAAAGGAAAGCAAAGGCAGTTAATCAAAATGTGAACTTATTGAAAGACAGAACTGGAAGCAGCACAACTCTGTTGTATCCTAATAACTAATTATTTTCGGTATCTGTCTAATGAGTAAAAATAAATTCAAATTTACAAGTGATAGAAGTAACCATTAGATTACATAATGTGTGAAGCTATTTCTACATTAAAAAAAATTTACTCACAATACAAGCAGGCAACATTTTAAATGGTTTAAAGTCATCAGTACCATCTAAGACTTTAATGACTCTTCAAATATCTTGAAAACCTATCATCGGTAAATTAATACTATATCCTTATGCTAGTCCTATAATTGGGGATGTAACCGAGAATGAGATTGCACTGTGAAAGTGTTAAACATTTTTAGTAGCTTCTTTGCAATTTATTCCAAATTAAAGTTTTAGTAAATTTATAATACTATATCCTTTTTTCTGAATATATCAATACTTTTACTTAATATTTGATCTACATTTTATTGGTTTCAGAACTCAGAATGCACATGAGGAATTATATTATTTTCATTCTGAGTTTAAAATATAAAGTGACAAATGGGCTATATTTACCAACATTGCTACCACCAAGAATTTGTAAATCTAAACAGTCTAATAAGGAGCCCTGCAAGCACTTTATTCCTTGGCAAACTTTTCGTCCTGTATGTAAAAAGGACGGAAGATGGATGATATTATTTGTTTCGTGCCCTTAGGAGGAAATTAAATATTTATTCAAGGTATGTTTTTTTACTTTGATAACAAATCCAATATACAAGTGCTTTGATTAATGAATATTAACATTTCTTATTGTAATATGTATGGATTACTTATAGCTTGAAGGCAATTTTAGGCACAGTTTTTTCTGGAAGAAGAATTGGCATTTGTTCTAGCATTGAAGATTTTTAAAAAGTTTTTTAGGACAGAAGTGCAAAAGTTGTATTCTTGATCCAGAACTGACATCTTTTGATTAAACGACCTTGGATAAGTTGCTTAATGTGCTTAAACTCTGTTTCTTCATTTTGAAATTGGGATTAATATAATAATTAAAATATTACCATGTAACACCTCTTGAAATGGTAGAATACAAGGGAGAACATTCATACATTACATATAGTCTGTCATTATTATGTTTAAGATGCAAAAACACAATGTTGTATAAATGGGTTGCTTGAAAACTCTTCTGTGACTTTAGTAATGTGCATTTTCTCACCTTTTCAACTGTATAATTCTATTTATGAATGTAAAATGTAATATATTTTGTAGACATCTTTGGATTTGTTTTGTTTTGTTTTTTAAATTCTCACCAAAGGATATATTTAGAGAGAGGAAAGGAGAGAAAGAGAGAGAAAAACATCAATTGGTTGTCTCCCAGACTCCTGTATATACCCCGCCTGGAAGACAAACCTGCAACCAAGCTATGTGTCCTGATGAGGAATTGAATCCACAATCTCTGTTCGGAGTATGATACAATGCTCCAATTAACTAAGCTACTTGGCCAAGGATGGATTGTTTTTAAGTTTTCAGGGATCTATTTTAGATTTCTCCTTTTGCTTCATTCATTTCTTAATCCATCCCATCAATAGGAACTTACAGCACTACTTGTATGCTCACCATCTCTTCTGTTACCATTCAAGGCAAATCATCACTAGCTTTCACCTGGCTGTCTGTGATATATACCTAACTAGTTTCCCTATTCTATACATTCTCATTGACAACTTAATCATGTGCTATTGTCATATTTTAAAAATGTAATTAAAACAATATCAACCCATTTTTAAACATCAACCAATAGAGTCCCATTCTTAAAATAGAACTGTCTTCTTTCCCATGTCCTATGCTATGATGCTCTACATGATCTGTTAAACTAGCCTTTAAATCTCCAGTTGTACTACATCTTGTTTCATATACTATGCACATTGGTGTACTTTTGATTCTTCTCACATGCCTCATTTTTTCTTCCTCCAGCACTTTGCACTTGTCCTTTCTCTGGCTCCAGTCCTTCTAATGGTAGAGCTGATGCTCCTCTAGCTCTTCATTTATCATTAGAGGCTCAGTGCATGAAAATTTATGCACTTGTGGGGCAGAGATCTCTCAGCCTGGCCTGCATCCTCTTGCAGACCAGAGCTTTTGGGAGATGTCTGACTAATGGCTTAGGCACGCTCCTTGTCCGGCATCCCTCTGCAGGAGGCAACCTATGGGCCAATCAGGGGAGAGCACTCGCTGGTGAGCAGCTGGCCCTGCTTCTGATTGCTCCTCTGCCACCACCGGTCCCTGCTGCCCCCTGATCACTATCTCCTCTCTGTCTGCTGGCACCCACCTTGGCTGTTCTGGTGCCACCTGCTTGTCAGCTCTGGCCCACCCTGCTGACTGATTGTTCTGCTGTTTGGTCTATTTGCATAAGAGGCTTTTATTATATAGGATGCTATTTAGTGGTGCCACTGTTGATCACACCCATCCATTACGCCATGGCACTTAATTCTGCTTATTTCCTTCATAAAGTTATCATGCTCTAAAATCTTATTGCTTATGAGTTTCCTTGTTTATTGTCAAATTATTCTGCTAGATCATCAGCTCCATGAAAAATATTGCTTTTTGTCCTCTTCACCTTGCTATAACATCATGAGCAATATCTGGCACATATAATAGCATCTTGTGCAGTGTCTGGCACATATAACAAATATTTCTTAGATGAATGAATAGATAAATTTAATCAAATGAGTCCAAGATATCTTCTCTAAAATTTAATCTTATTAAGTTGCTACCTGCTTAAAATTCTACAGTTGTTTCCCATTACTTGTAAAAAATAAAAACAAACAAAATCCCACTTTAGTTTGAGATATAGTATTTCATAATATGTCTTCTATCCATTGAAAAGCTAGCCTTGCTAAACTATGTGCAATTTTCTCTATATAAATCCAATTGCATATCCCTGGATGCTGGTTCCCTTGATAGAAGGGAAATGACAGAAGAGCTAACAAAATGTACCAAGTCATCAGTCTGTACAAGTACAAAATTTGAGGATTTTATAAAACATTGAGATGTAACTAACATTTCTGACTTGTTCCTACTCAATTTTTTTTCTATTACTTTCCCTCCCACCCAAATTTCTTCTTTTTTGCAGGGAGGAGGATTCTGCTTCACAAAATTTTCTTCCATTATGACAATTAGTTATATTGCAACAATTGCTTTTCTTTATTAGGAATTTTTGGTTACTGCAAATAAATCTTAATGAAGGACCAATATTGTCCAAATTATAGTCAATCTGGTATTCAGTGGAAAACACAATCTAGCAAGCAAAGTTAATCAAAGGTAATTCAATCCTTATTTTGTTCTTTAAAGAATTAACAGAGAGGTGTGTGTTCTTAAGGCAAGAAAATACTAAGCATCTCTCCTGATTAAGACCTACTTTACCATCTTTTGCAATGATGGCAGCTACTATCTAAAATTGATCAATTTTCTCTAAATTAATCCTCATAAAATAATGATCATATATAAAATACTTAATATGTGGCATGCATTTCTTATATTCTAATAATTTTGCATATATGAATTATTTAATCCTAGCAATTCAATGCAAAGTAATTTAAAGATAAGCAAGAATTTATCTAGTACATTTTTTATTGTTACAGTTTTGGATAAAAACAAAATAGACGAAATGCAGCTCATGATTTGAAAGACCTTAAATCTTCAGCTGGAAATGTTTAAAAGGCTTGAACATATCTGCTTTTATCCTTTCACCACCCAAATTTATAACCATATGTTGGATTCTATGCTGCAGACTAAAAGAATATGTCAGTTTGGCCTAATCTGCCAGGTGAATATCCATGTGATTGAAATAATGCCTGTTTTGAAATCCCTAAGAGAACAGATAATGAATCCCAATCAGGCATGGGAGAAGAAACCTGAGGATGGCACACAAGTTACTGTTCAGTTTCTATCATAAGCTCCTCAATTTGACTTACTTCTTAAAAAATCTGAGATGCAAATTTCCAGTACTGTAATTCTTAGACAGAATAAAAAAAAACTTGGCTTTTATTACATCAATATACTAAGATCCAACCATCCAAGGCAACATCATAGAGTAGGTAGGACATTATCTGTTCTTTATGATATGATTAGAAATGTATCATGTGGAGAAACAGGTTAGTTAGAACAACAGGATTAGATTAGACATTATAAGTAAAGACATTTGAAGAATCAGCGACATTAAATCTTCTCAAAGAATTTTTTGTTGGAAATAGTGGAAGTCTGCATAACTATCCTATTGACTTTCTTGCAAATGTACATATGGAAATGCATTGTTTTAAAATATGCTACCAAAAGATATGTCATATTTAAAAATGAAGGTACAGTTTTAAAATATTGTTTTAATGTATTCATAATAATATTCTAATTATCCTTTAAAAAGCCTTAAGTATCATGTTAGCTACATTTATAAGTTGCTATGGAAAATTTTCAGCAAATTCTAATGTAGATATACTCTCATGTTTCCTTAAATACATCAGTATTAAAATCTTTGAAATCTGATTATATGTACAAAAAAGTTATGCAGTTCCCCTTATTTTTGTGTTCGCAACAATCAACATTGATAAGAAGAATAAGTTTTAGAATTTAATATCTGTGCCTACAATCATATTATTCATAAAATTTCAATAGACATAGTCTTAACATAGTGTAAATACTAATTTACAAAACCTTAAGTTAATACAAATAATTTAACAACTTTACTTCTTTTTCCCCTAAGGAATAGCTATGAAATGAAATTACTAGTGTACAGTATAAATTAAAATAACCTAGTTCTATAATGTTCTGTTTAGTAGTCTGTACATGCAGATACTAAATATAAAAAATATTATTATGAAGAAATCGAGTGGTCCTGTATTGTCCTACTAGTTAAAAGAAAGTCCAGAGTCACTAAAGACGTATGTAAAATGATGACAGACTAGAATTTTAACAATGATCTTAAGTGCATGCCGGTTTGGAAAATAGTTGTAACAAATATAAGACAAATTCATTGAGTAGATTGTTGATATTTGAACACTATGAGTATAAGTTTCATAATATCCCTTAATATATAAAACAATAACAGCTACAAAAGTAGGGAAAGTACTAATGTAATTAATTATTTCTTTCAATTAGGTATATTCCAAACAATACATTAGATGACTCAAAACAACCTCATGTAACAGATGTTGTTTTTTTTATTTCTAAAAACACATTGATTGCCATCTTTATGCTTTTAAATATAGAGTTTAACAATTCTAATTTAAATATAATGAAATCAAGTTGAAGAAAACTTTAAATTATGAATCAGTAATATATGTATTATGACAAGATTATGGTCTTCTATGTTTATGAATGTGTTTTATGTTTGAAAATAATCAAACTGCTTAGATTTAATTGTTTAATCAATACATTTTACCATAAATATGATTATATTGTTTTATTATGACTCTAATAAAATTTTTATAATAAATAATATTTAACCTTTTGATATATATATATATATATATATAATTCTTAAATATTGTAAAATTTAGTATTGTATTATATTTACTTGCATAAATATACACATTGGAAGCCTGAGCACATAGTAGAAAGTTTCTTTGTATTTATTTTGTAAGTTCTATGACACAGTAAGGAATATACAGGGTGGGACAAAAGTAGGTTTACAGTTGTGAGGATGCAAAACACAGAGTTCATTTTTGTATTATTATTCATTATTGTATTATTTTCCATACAAAGGACTAAAAACCTACTTTTGCCCCACCCTATATATTTGGTCTTTGTCTTCAGTTCCTGAGAGAGGGCTACTCAAAGCTTGGCATTTCCTATGAACATCTTTTGTTATTCATGACACGCTCTTTTTAACCACACGAGTGTATATTTTAATAAGGTGACATTTAGAATCTTAGTAAGGCCCTAAGGAGCTTCAGGATGGGTGCTGGTCTCTGAAAGGACCAAGGCCTATTTAGAGGGTTGAAATTTTTAGCCCCATCCCAATCTTTGTGGCAGGAAGAGATCAGGAGTTTGAGTTAATCATTAAAGGCCAAAGGTTTAATCAATCATGCCTACATAATAAAATTTCCATAATAATCCCTAAATAATGGGGTTAGCCGAGCTTCTGGGTAGGTGAATGCATTGATTTGCTGGGATGGGAAAGTGGACAGAAAGGACGAGAAAGCTTCCTCTCTATACCTGTCCTGTCGTCTCTTCCATTTGGCTGTTCCTGAGTTATATCCTTTATAATAAGCTAGTAAGTAAAGACCTTTCCTGAGCTCTGTGAAGTATTCATATTAACAAGTTATGCAAAGGATTTATTAGCAGTCACTTAGAAGTAAGGAAGCCCTGGATTTTCAATTGGCATATGAAGTATAGGGACAGTTTTGTGGGAATGAACCCTCAATCAACCTGTGAGGTTAGCTTTAACTCTAATTAATTACTGCTTTCAGTAATTAATTTGTGTCAGAATTCAAGTGAATTGTAGAACATGCAATTGCTGTCCAGAGTTGAAGATATGGTTAATGTGAAGGGAAAACCTCACATATTTTGTGTTAAAAATGTAAATAAAAATAGTTCATAACCTCTTACAGTACATTCTTGAAAATATTGCTCTTTTATCAAGAATTAGATGTAGATAGATGCTCTTGCTCTGAAGACATTTCAAAGGAAAAATATTCTTGGGTCAAGAAATTATCGTAAAATCATCTTTGTAGAAGATGTCTAAGAAAGCCAACTAGTCCATAAAAGGCTCCATCTAAATTACTAGGAGAAATGTTTAGTTGGTCTAGACTTGTGCTCTCAAAAATGTCAAGCTATAGCCCTGGCCGGATGGCTCAGCTAGTTGAAGCATCATCTCATATACCCAAAGTTACAGGTTCAATTTCCAGTTAGGGCACCTACCTAGGTTTCAGGTTCAACCCCTGGTCAGGGCATGTATGAGTGGCAACCGATCGCTGTTTCTCTCATTGGTTTTTTTTTCTCTCTCTCTTTCTCTCTCTCTCTCTCTCTCTCATTCTCTCTTTCAAAATCAATAAAATCACATTTTTGGGTGAGGGTTAAAATAACGATAATAATAATAATTGAACAGCCGAAACCGGTTTGGCTCAGTGGATAGAGCATCAGCCTGTGGATGAAAAGGTCCCAGGTTTGATTCTGGTCGGGGGCATGTACCTTGGTTGTGGGCACATCCCCAATTGGGGGCGTGCAGAAGGCAGCTGAATGATGTCTCTCTCTCATCTGTTTCTAACTCTCTATCTCTCTCTTCCTCTCTGTAAAAAATCAATAATATATATATATATATATATATATATATATATATATATATATACACACACATATATATATATATATATAATTGAACAATTGTGTGTTTTTTTAAATCAAGCTATACAGACACATTTTACTGTGCTCACTGAAGTACAGACACAATAATTGCAACATTGCTAAAATTATTATCTCTTCTCTTTACCAATATAAATCGTTACATACTGAAGTCAATATATGGCTGCAAGTTTCTGGGTCCAAGATAGCTAATTTTAAATTACTTGAGAAAGATAATATTTTATAAATATTAAAGAGTCACTGTGAGAATAGAGAAAAAAAAGTTAAAAATAGAAACCTTAGTCATTTAACATTTTCTGAAATAGAATATTAATCTTGTTTAGCTTAACTCAGTTGTATTGTAATTTAAAAAGTGACATCCCCATAGTGATCAAATATGTTTTAAAAATAAGCTTATGGCCAAGACTGGTTTGGCTCAGTGGATAGAGGGTTGGCTTGCAGACTGAAAGGTCCAGGGTTCGATTCCGGTTGGGGGCACGTACCTTGCTTGCAGGCACATCTCCAATGTGGGGCATGCAGGAGGCGGCTGATCGATGTCTCTCTCTCATTGATGTTCCTGACTTTCTATCTCTCTACCTTCCTCTCTGTAAAAAATCAATAAAATATATTTTTAAAAAATAAGCTTATGAATGGTGTTGATATTATTTGATTATAATGATAAAAAATCTTATGAAAATAAAGCCTAGTATAAACAGTAAAACTAAAGGAAGTAAACACTTATTTAAAACTTCAAAAAAGATTTCTTGAGTTGATAATTAGAGCACTGTTTCAAGTACATGGAAAAAGAATAAATCTCTTTTTTTAATATATTTTATTGATTTTTTTACAGAGAGGAAGGGAGAGGGATAGAGAACTAGAAAAAATGATGAGAGAGAGACATTGATCAGCCGCTTTCTGCACGCGCCATACTGGAGATGTGCCCACAACCAAGGTACATGCCCCCAACCAGAATCGAACCTGGGACCTTTCAGTCCACAGGCCGATGCTCTATCCACTGAGCCAAACCGGTTTCAGCAAGAATAAATATTTTAATAAATGTTCTGGAAAGTTAGCTTTAAAATTTAGAAAAAAAAATTAATTCCCTCTCACACATCATATACAAAAGAGTATACAGATATATGCAACAATGAAAGAGATATGTATAAAAATCTGAACTATGAAAGTATTTCTAAAAAAAATAAATATAAATATGATGACAATTTGGGAGGTGGAAAATGCTTTCTTAAGACACAAAATTAGAAATCATACAGAATATGATTGATAGATATAACTAGTAACTTATAGCTTATGTTCATCAAAAATGATATAAACAATGCTAATAAAGGACACACTGGAAGAAATATTTACAATGGCTACTGTGAAAAAAAACTAAATATATATTTATAAAAATATCTTATAATATACAAAAAAGAGTAAGATTAACCTAGTATAAAAATGTATAAAAGTAATATGAATGTGCAGTTCTATGAAGAAAGCCTATAAATCCCAATAATATTATAAAATAATCCACATTTTTACATATGCTCACAAATGTAGCATCCTATCATTTAAATATTGGAAAACTTATTAAAAAATAATGCTTTTCATATTTTCTAAAGACTTGGATTAGTATTTCAACAAGCCACTCTCTTAGTACAATTTGGGGAATGCAAAATTAGACAAAGTGAAGAAAGTATGTATCCCTTTGCCTAACAAATTCTACTTCTAAAATTTATCTAACAGAAATACATACATTCCCAGTGATGTTTATTACATCATTGCTTGTAATAAAGGAAAAAATCCCTAAAAATTTAATGAGTAAATGGTTAGAGAGGTTATAGCATATCCATACTATAGAATATCATGCTGCTTTAAAAATGATTAATCAAACCTTTATTTTGACAGAGAAAGATATTTAAGATCTGTATTTAATTGAAAAATCAAGTTGCCAAACCATATGCATAGCATGGTCCTATTTGTATAAAATGGAAAATGTGAATATATGTATGTAAATGTCCTTCATGCAATTAAAAAAACTAATGTATACAACAACTATCCATATGTATAAGTGTGGGGGGAGAGGGAGAGTGCTCACCAAAGAGGACATTCATACATTAATATTATTGTTTATTTGATAATTTACACAAAACAATGCAGGTTATTTATAAGAGACAAATAAAAAGCATCTGTCCTCAAAAATATTTTTTATGTTCTCTTATTATTTTAATCAGAGATTCCAACATTCTATTAATATACTCATCCAATGTACATTTTTGATCTTTGATTGTACAATTGATGCTCTGTTAACATTTCAGTAAACCTTTATATTTACTCCTTTTGGATATAAATTATTTGGCATCCAATTTCCTTTAAAAGATAGCTCAATTTATGTGAGTGACTCTGGGGAGACCTAAGTGAGTAAATTTAATAACTTCCTTGTTACAACTGATGCATTATTACATCATGTTTCAAACAACCCAGGTGTAGAGAATGTGGTGCTGCTTTGGATTCACTGGCTGTGCAAATCTGTAATTTGTTCAATGTTTTCCTCCAACAAATAATCCCAGTCATCATCATGAAGGAAACATGATTCTCTATCAAATATTTTCATTTTCTTCCAGTTTATGTGTCATAATGCTCTATTATGAACATGTTACCTAGCTGGAGCAACATTGTTGACATTTCCTTGCTAATAGGCCAATTTTTACTAGACATTTGTGTGAGTAGAATAGCAGAAGTACCAGCAAAATAAGATCTAGTGATAGTTGATATCAAGACTGCAAAAAGGAACTGAAGCTACAAAAACCTATATTCATGCTAAATATTTTTTCTGTTAGTATATAGCGCCACCAAGTGTTACAGAATTCTCCATGGAGCACTCTACAATGTAGGCTATTGTGCCAAGATGGAAAGGGATACAAACGAGCTCCATATTAATATGTTCATTTCAAATTTGTTTAGGAATATTACATATGCTAGCTTATTAGGAGACATTAAATTAAAATAAAATGGCAATAAAAACAAACTGGAGTGGTCACTCCAATCTCCATATACTGGGAGTTCTCCTCTCTTTGAATCTTTGTTGCTTGGGGGAAAAAGACCCGGTAAATTGTTACAGTTTTATTAATTCACTGTGTATTTCAAGGTATTTATGACGTTCCAAAGAGATAATTCTAGAGGCCATTTTAGTTTCAGGCATACTTCATGTTTCTGCAGGCATAAAATTATTACCTTTCTTCCGAATTACATGACAGATGAAAACGAAAATGGATTTACAGAAAGAAGTAGTGGAATTTTTAGTTTTCCAAAGTGACTTTTATTAAGGGGACTCAATGGTGTAGAGAGAGATGCTATTTGGCAATTAAGCCACACAATTGGAGCATAAATATTCATATTAAGGAAGATCTAGAAATAAAAAGTAATGTGAAAAAGATGTTGCTTCATTACTCATTTGCTGAAGTGATAAAGAAAATGTGAAATTCTATGGAAGTCCTCTAAAAGTATATAGTTTGATTAAAGAAACTAAATCTCAGGTAAATTACACCCTATATTTCTCATTTTATTTTGTTTCTTGCATGTTCTTCAAGATTCTGCTCCACCTTACCTTACTGCCTTTCTAAATTTTGGCTCCACTGATGCCGGAAAAAAAAATTCTCTTGCTTAAGAGGCCTCAGGAACTCTTCATCTGCATGGCTCATAATCACATCGAACTTGAATTTCTATAACTCAATTATTTTCCTCATTATAATTGCTCTCCTTCCAAGTTCTGTCACTGGCACTCACATTGTTTCATTTTCCTCTGTTTGAAATATTTCAGTCAGCACTTAGCAAATGCAATCTGTTGTTACTGTTCTTACTGCTGTTGCCCTATTGTTCTCATGACCATCATGTTTACCTCTGGTTTTCTACATTTCTCAGGTCCTGTCCCATGATATGTTAATTACTTTTTGCTGTGTTTTTTGGTTTACTCTTTTTATTACAATGTCGTCATTATGATTCAGACCTCGATCTCATGTTGTCATTATAATTTTCTTCTACCTAGTCTCTCTGTTGCTTACATCCTCTATTTTAAACTTAAGTTGAACAAAACAAAATTAATGTATTAAAAATTTGTCTCATTGCCTTCCCATATACACTGCAACTCCTTAAGGTAAGAATTATAGCTTTCAATATACACCAGTATCTGAGACTGTGCATACTGATTTAACCAATGTGATGCTGACTATGGAGTAACTGAGGGGGCAATTCAGAGCAAACTACTGATTGTTAGTAGAATGCAATGGTGTTAAATAGGAAGAGTCATGGTGTTTACATTGTTTTGTCATTGGAGAGCACTCTTTCAATTATAATACATGTCAACTTTTCCACCAAAGTTACTTGAAAAAGTAACTTATCAGTCACAAGCAGCAAAAGAACAGAGACCTCACTGAGAGAAATGCACTTCCAGGTATCTGATTAGAAAGAAAAGGAGAGAAGTATCATATAGCCATTACCAAGATTAGGAAGGAAAATAATAATGGCCATATGTGATTAACAATGAGAGACCCAGTGCAAGACATAGGTCAGGGCACCCAGGGTTGCACAACAGGATCAAATATATAAAACATGGAGAGTAGTCAGAGTCCAGAGCATATTCTTAGTTCAATGGGTTTAGATCAATCCTCTGTTCCTGGATAATGAGAAAATAAAAGCTCTTATTAATATATATTATGAAATAACATACATATTGTTTTATAGCTCTTTATACAATGAAGTTTACATGTTTCAGTAACTGTGTTTCAACTCCTTTTAATGAACATTTTTGTTTTCTTTATTCAGTCACTGGATGAAGACCCTTTATAGTATATAGTTATTTGGAAAAATAGATGTTTCCTGATAAATAGAGCCAAGACATTGATGTCTAGACTAGAGAATGGGGGACACATAATTATGGGGAACATAAAAATAGTAAGCTCTCAGAGAACTTCCGCTCAAGATGGCTTTGTGAATTCATACTTCAAACTCCCCCTTCTCTTTCAAACATGACAGAACAAAAATAAAAATATATTTATCATTAGTTACTGTTAATTTCATGAGTATGCCAGTGTTAATGGTTCTAAGTAAGCAGAGGCATCATCACATTTAAACTCTTGTGAGGTAAAGATATTGAATAGCAAATTACTTGGACAGAGAACAAGAGCCAGCCACTTGGTATCGAAATGAGAGCTAGAATAATACTTGCCATCCATGCAAAAAATAAGACTTAAAAAGCTTTTTATAAATCTACTAATCTTAAAAGAAGGAAGAAGTAAAGAAATTATCCCAGAAGTCTGGGATAAACTAGCTGTTAGTTCAGTGGCTAGATCTAGAATAGCCCTGGATCACTGCAGAATGGGAGTTGGTATAATTCCAGTTGCTAATCCAGGTCAAAGGAAATGCAAAACCATTAGACAAAGATGAAGGGAGGAGGGGCATGGGGAAAGAGGTAAAGAAGGGTAGGAAGAGAGAAAAAAGAGAGAGAGAGGAAGAGATGAGAAAAAGAGAGAGAGAAAGAGAGAGAGAACTTGAATTTCCCATATTAAATTTTTGAAAATATTTCAAGAACATAAGGAAAGCTAAAAGTAAAATAATTAACAAAATCAACTATTGAGAAATTGCAGCAAATAAATGAAATGCAAACATTAGAGTAATTTCAAAATAATTTTAAAGTGTGTTGAAGATACTAAAAGAGAATGTTGAGAAAATAGTATCTCTAAACACAATAAAAATTTTGTAAAAAAGATAGACTCATATAAGAACTGATGGATTTTAAAATGAAATTAAACATTTTGGATATTAAAATGCAGTAACTGATATGAAAAGAAAACTCCATACAGCACCATAATCTTCAGTCTGAACACAAAGAGAGATCAATTCTATGGGAAGATGTACTGATTTTAACTGTAATGTAGCACAGAATGATATGTTTAAAATAAAGAAATTGAGAGTCAGAGAGAAAATATTTATGACTCAGCCATAGCTAATATGAGAGACAGTAGGTAGAAAAGCTTTCCTAAAATGGAATGTCTAAGAATTTTTTCTGAGTGGAAGAATTATCTTAGTCTTCAGATTGAAAGTACACACAAACCTCTAGAAAAGATAAATACAATGAATCCACTCCCGGCCTATTGTAGTGATATTGCAGGGCAGAGTGAAGAAAAGAATCTTTAAAGCTATCAGAGATAGAAGAGAAACATTTACTAAGAAGGAATAACAGATATTCTAAAACCAAACTTCACATCAGCAAAAATTAATACCAATTAAATGTTATAGTCAAAGGACTGAGAGGAAACATACACTGATGCATACAAGCACACAAATGATCATTTTTGGATGTCAACTGTTAGACTTAATAATTTTTCTGATTTCCCTTAAAAAAAGCTTAAACAAAAAGAAAACACCATGAAAAATCAACCTTTACTTATGTAACATAGTATTTTGAAAATACAAAACAATTCTAAAAATCCAATTATCCAGCTGTTTTATCTAGGTGTGAATTTTGTTTTAGAAATTTCTAAAACCTTCAATGGCCCATTTAGAACCAATATTCCAAATTATTTTCCAGAATTAAAAAATAATATAATGGAGTAATCTATTTAAATCATAGTTACATAAGAAAACCAAGCTCTAGGTTCTAGTTTTTTATTGCTTCATAACAAAACCACTTTGAACTTCATGGCTTAAAATAGCAATTCACTTTGCCTCACAAGA
Organism: Lasiurus borealis; assembly: GCA_004026805.1. Classification (NCBI taxonomy): domain Eukaryota; kingdom Metazoa; phylum Chordata; class Mammalia; order Chiroptera; family Vespertilionidae; genus Lasiurus; species Lasiurus borealis. Next base: position 32,255 of record PVJN01014230.1, read on the forward strand.
TAAGACACAGGATTTTGGAAGGCGAGTGGCTGAATGATTTGTACCTAACTGTGGTATCTGTCAGGTGGGGCTAGTAAAGCTGGAAGATCCACTTTCAAGATAGCCTTTTGCTGACACGTCAGGTGTCTTGAAGCTCCTTGGATTTGATTGATCTCTTTCCACCTGGTTTTATCCTCTGGGGCACGAATGTCTAGTACAAATGTCTTGGGCTTTTTATAGCTTAAAGAAACCAGTTGACACTTTCAACTTCCTGTCTGGCTATCTGTTCTGGGTCTATCAGTTCCTTTAAAACAACTTCTGCCTTAGTCAGTTTGGCATATTAGATAGAGCGTAGTCGGCCTACGGCCCAGAGGGTCTCGGGTTCGATTCCAGCCAAGGGCACGTGCCTTGGTTGCAGGCTATTTCCTGGCTTAACCTCCTCCCTGGCCTAAGCCCTCATGCTGATGGCAACCAATCAATGTTTCTTTCTGTCTTTCCCTCTCTCTTCTATTCTCCCTAAAAATCAATGGCAAAAATATCCTCAGGTGAGGATTGAAAACAAGAAAGGTAAAAAACAAACAAAAAGAGTTTCTACTTTCCATGTTATCACAGGCACCTGTTTCACTAAACCCGTTTGACCGGTACATAACACAATCAACTTTCTCTAGTCCGAACACAATTTCCTCCCTGTCTTCCCAGTTTTCCCTACAACCTCTCTGAGACCCTCCCAGGTTCCTCTCACTGGGTTGTTATGGCAGCCTCCTGCTTCCAGGAAACAAGTTCTATGTGAATCATTCATAGCAAATTACCTTGCATATAATCATATCAAATTCATTTTAGGTTGCCACAATTTTTATGTCAGAGATTCTGGAAGAGTTCATCTAGACTCTGGATTCCAATCATTACAAGCTGTTGTTTTTTCCTCGTGATTAAGCCCTTATCTCAGTGGTTGGCAAACTCATTTAGTCAACAGAGCAAATTTATTTCTGACCTATGTAGTGGTGGCTGAGATGGCTGGGGATAAAGGTTTCACTTTCAAGATCAAGTTTTTTACTCAAACAGCGACACTTTGATGACTCTGTTTCTGTCTCTTATCTCCCTCTATCTCTGTCATCTACTCTTTATTTATCTGTTTCTATGTCTATCTCTAATTTCTCTCTCTCCATTTGACAGTTCACCCTCCAGGAGCCTCTCCAGGATCCTGAACTTTTTGACTTCCTCACGGGCTTCATGGTAGTTGCACTGCATAAATTGGAGCAGCCTTCCAGTGGCAGGCAGTAGAAGCTTCCAGGCTATTCAATGTCCACCTGTGGAACTGCCGCAGCCTCACTTCTATTGAAGCTATTGGTCAATGGAGTTACAGGACCTCCCGGGTCAAAAGGGAGACACTCTCATCTCTTGATGAGAGAGTGACAATGTCATATTATAGATACGTGTGTCTCATAGGAGATAACTTATAATCTTTCTTGAAAAATATGATTATTCACAGTTATCATCCTTTATTATAACTCAAATATAAAATAATAAAATATTCATTTAGACAACTGTGTTAGTCTGCTAGGGCTACTTTTAAAAAAGACAAGACTGGATGGCTTATAAACAACAGAAATTTACTTATCACAGTTCTAGAGGCTGAAAATCTGAGATCAGGGTGAAAGCATGCTGAAGTTCTAAAGAGAAGTCTTTTTTGGGGTGCAGACTGCTAACTTCTTGTATCCTCACAGGTCAGTGAACAGAGAGAAGCAAGCTCTCTCATGACCTGAGCACTAATCCCAATCCCACCAGGGCTCATCCATGTTTAGGAGCTAATCCCTTGCCAAAGGCTCTACCTTCTAAACCATCATCCTGGACATTTGGTTTTCAACGTATAAATTTTGAGGAGACACAAACATTCAGACCATAGCAATAACTGAAGTTTATATCTTAACTGCCTAATATGAGTATTCTTAAAATTTAATCTTTTCCAAGCAAGCTTTGTGAAAACTGGCAGTTATTTAACAGATTTCATCAAAGTATAGCTTCAAAGGATATTATGAAGTCATATTTTAATACATAAATTAAACCTCCTATAGTGTTTAGTAGAAGTATCTAGACACATATAAGGACACATAGAAAAGAAATAATGTCTTTGTTACAAAAATGATCTCTTAACAAAAAGGGATTACATTATATTAATCTTTTACATTTTTGCCTTAACTAAAGCATTATCATTTTCTTTGTATTATATGATTCAATTACATTCAGAAAGAATTAAAGATGAGGCAATGTGAATAGTTTAGAGGTAGAATCCATAATCCATTTCACATCATTATTAAAATAATAATTCTGTGAATGAGGTTTTCATTGTTATTGGAAAATCAATTCATTAGGTTTACCCAATTTAAAAAAGATAACAGACGGTTTTCATAGTTGGAATAATGTTCTTTATGGGCTAAATGTTTATCTATTCTTATGATGTGGTGTTAACGGTGGATATAATTCCTCTTTCTACATTCAGTGTTAAGTTTTCTACATATTTAACCTGTTTCTTTTGAATTTAAAATACACAAATATTATTTTAGTATTATTGTTTGTTTTCACTTTATCATTAACCAGGGGCCCAGTGCACAAATTCCTGCACCTTGAAAGGAACTGTGGGCTATGAGGCTGTGGTGGGCACAGGGTTGGGTTTCTGCCCATCCTCCATGCCCCTGCCTAGCCACCCTGTCTGCCAGCCCCATTCCTGCTGCCGCCACTCCCACACACTGATGGCATGGAGCAATTGGGTTAGCGCCAGCAGCTGGTGTGAGTGGACTTAGTGCCATCAGTGGGTATGAGAGGCAGCTGCTGCTCTGATCGCCCCTCAGGAGCAGGGGGAGATGGAGAGCCCTCAGAGGCAATCAGGGCCTGCAGCTGATTCTCAGCCCTGCTGATGGCACTGAGAAGTCAGGACAGTGCGAGGTGCTGGTAGCAGGTGCGAGTAGTGGCTCCAGTGTCAGCTGCAGTTGTGAGTGGGGCTGGCACCAGCAGTGGGTACAAGTGGTGGCTTTTGGCACTGATCACCCCTTAGGAGCAGGAGGAGGTGGAGAAATTCTGAGGCACAATTGGGGTCAGCAGCCATTGCCAAACCCACTGACAGCACAGAGCAATTGAGGCCAGCGCTGGGCACCAGCAGCAGGTACAAGTGGCAACTCCACAGCTGGCAGCAGGTACAAGTGGGGCCAGCACTGGCAGCAGGTGTGAGTGCCAAGCAGGACCACAGAACACAGCAGCAAAAAATTTTCAGTAACCAACAGAGGCTTGCCCTGATGACAGTGACAGGCATCCCACATTGGTCTGGCCCCCACTCATCTGCTCCATCATCCCTGCTGTAGCCAATGCCAGCCATGTTCTATGCTCTGACACCTGTTGCTGACATCTTCCATTTTCCATGTGTGTCCCCTGGTGGTCAGCAACATTATAGGAAATGGTTGTTCGGTTGATTGGTTGTTCAGTTGTTCTGCTGTTTTGTCTATTTGCATATTAGGGTTATATATATATAGATTGTAGTCATATAATCATATTGTAAAGTCACAACAACTGATTAATATTGCAGGACTACTTTCTTATGTGCCCATGAAAACTTTTATTTTCAGGGTTTTATCAAAGCAGTAGTTTCATGTAAGATTTATTTAATGTAGTAAAATGTGTTGTATGCCACTATCAGAAAAATTCACTTCATTGTAATATAGTTGGGTAAACAAACTGTTCTTTAAATTCTATCCTTCAAAATTCCACTGAAATTATTCTAAGAATATGGTGAAAAACAAGATAAATTCAATTTTGTTTTTTTAGGCACTGTTGTCTGCCAGGTAACTCACCAAGTGAGAGTTGTGATTTAATTGTCTAGATGGCACAGCGAGAGATCCTCTGAAGTTAGACGGATGTTGGCTCTGTAGTGACTAGCTTTCTTTCACACAAACACACACTTTCTTTGGCTACTCAGCATGATATTCAGTAAGCATAGATATGAGAGGCTAACAAAGAAGAAAAGTTGTTTATTATTCATCACTATCCTGGGGTCTCTTGCCACTTGAAGTTAACATGCTCTCATATGAAATATTTCACTCTCAATGGTTCTCAGGTAAAACCACATCAGACAATGTGCATCAGTCAAGAAAAACAGCATTAAAAGCTTCAACTTTATCAATTTAAATCTTTTATTTAAAAAAATGACTAAACAAAGGCTTTGTGAATAATCCCTATATACCTTGAAAAGATATTAGAATTAATCCCCAGAAATCTTTACAGTAAATTCTCAAATTTCCTTAGGCACATGATCCACATTGTCAGAATAGCTTTCTTAAATAAATGTATTCTTCAATGCTACTTGTTTGTTGGGTTAGTAATTTTCACTCTTTATTTACAAATACTTTGAAGAGATTCTAAAAACAAGCAGAAAAGAAAACACTAACCGCATGATCCACAAAAGACCCGAGGAAAATCATCGTTCCTTGAGTATGTGCTAGGGAGAGCATTGTTTAGATCTCATATGCAGATTCTTATTAAATTTTTTTTGAAGGAGGAGTCTGTGTTCAAATGTAGAATTTTAATTTTTTATTCTTATTACTGTAAAGAAGAAAATACATTTATATATTGACTGCTGTATTAGTTTTTTTTTTATTATGATATAACAAATTATCACAAACTTAGTGGCTTAACACCATGATCGGCAAACTGCGGCTGGTGAGCCATATGTGGCTCTTTGGCCCCTTCAGTGTGGCTCTTACACAAAATACCATGGCCTGGGTGAGTCTATTTTGAAGAAATGGCATTAGAAGGAGTTTAAGTTTAAGAAATTTGGCTCTCAAAAGAAATTTCAGTCGTTGTACTGTCGATATTTGGCTCTGTTGACTAATGAATTTGCCGAACACTGGCTTAACACAACACATAATTATGATAGGTCAAACATCTAGGAATAGCTTAGCTGTGTTAAAGAAAAACTTGGCCAGACATTAGTTAGAGCAGTAAAACCAGATTTTATTCAGAATTATTGTAATAGGGGAAAAGAGAATTCTATATAGAACTGAACTCAATTCCAAATACAACATGGACAAGTGAGGATTTGTAGCCATGTAGCAGAGTTGGGGGAGTCAGTGGCTAGAACATTATCAAGGTAAGGGGGGATCATGGCAAAACAGTCTGAACAGGATTCTTACTAAAGGTAGGCCAGAGAGATCAGATACCAAGTTGGGGGCGGAGGGAAGGTTAAGAAATTTGATCAGATCTTGAGGGTGATCAAATATCAAAGGTGAGGATTCTTGCTAAACTGATTTAGCGTAATTGTTGCTAACATTTGTTAATGCAAAGGAGGACATGGAAATCCAAAGGTCAAGACCTTGCTGAGTAGAGCAATCAGAGGAATCTGACTCAAGTTTGGTCAAAAAAGGACATCTTGCCAGTAGGGTCCCCTACTTGTAGTCTTATAGCAAGGCTGCAATAAAAGTTTCAGCCAGACTACAGTCATCGGAGGTAATACAGGAGCAAAATCACTCCCCTGCTACCACAGATTGGTGGCAGAATTTATTTCTTGTGGCAATAAAACTCCTGGTGGCATACTTCTTTGAGGCCAGAGTGGGGAAGAGTAAGTGTCTACAGGGAAGGCACCAGTCCTTCTTTAAGGTCATTGACTAAGTCAAGCCCAACTGGAATCATTTCTTTTTGAGAAACTCAAAAGCAAGTGATTTGACCTTAATTATATCTGCAAAATCACACCACCTTTGCCACATTCTGCTGGCTTGGAGCAAATCAAGTTATATTCTCACTCAAGAGGATGGTATTATACAAGACTGTGAGTCAATGGAGTTCCATTAGGCTATGTCCTCCACCACAGCTATGTTAGGAGAAACTCTTTCATTGGCAGAATGCATCCTGAGTATATTTATAAAAGTCATTGTTTTCTATCAAAACTTATGGTTTTATTTCTATCAAAAACTGTAAAAAGATGGTAAAACTTTAGTTTTATGAGCAATAGGAATTTTTACCTTTGCTTATTTTTAAACTTTTAACAAATGTGTGTAGAATTAATAAATAAAGGACATTAACTATATTTTGACCTAATTTTTTAGTAGTGAGGATATTAAGAATAATCTATTAGAATATAGATTTCAAAATAATAGCACCAAACACAATGACGACATTAAAAATTAAGAAATTTAGTTCCATGAGCTTCTTGTTTTTGAAAATGGCAAGCATAAAACAGACTAGCTTTCATTTTCTCCCACTATTTCTCACAATGAACATTTGCCACACTTCTTTGTTAGGCAATTTCTATATCTTTGTTGATAATATTGCATCCAAATAACTTAATATTAGGATTCACTCAATAATTGTTAGCTTTATTTTCTTTTTATTAAAATTTTCCCTTATACCTTTACTGAGAGGAATGCTTTCTGACATTTCTGATTGTTATAATCTGGTACTTTATTCATCAATATCTCCTGGATATTTGCCATCTTTCAAAGTCCTAAATTCAGTAGGTAAAAATATAGCAACCATGTGTTTGTATGTGTGTGTGTGTATCTGTATAAAATCTATTTTGATCTTTCTCACTTTCATAACAGCCAAAAGCAGTGCCAGGCACAGCTCTTCATACTGGTATTTCATAGTTCAAGTGGCAAAATTTACTTTCCATATCTTCATTAGCTCTTTTCAAGCCACTCTTTTCAAAAGCACAAGTTTTAGATTTCTTTCCAGAACTTGGCACCTAAGGGGATTTTCTACTACTGTTTCTATTGTTATTCTTATATCATCTCAAAAGGATGGAGATTAGAGATGATTATTTCTTTTCTGCCAAGCCAATCTTTATACTTAATTCAACTAGTTTTCTTTTCAATGACAATATATTAACATAAACATACTTTTGAACAAAAATATATTTACTCTGTTTTGATATTCACACTTTCTAGTTCACACTTTATTCCATTTCACTTTACCTTTAACTCATACATGATAGCATTCTCATAGCTCTCAGACTTTTTTCATAATTTAACTTATACTTTGGTATATCTTCACATAACAATCAGTATATTTTTTCATTGTTTCTTTGAATATCTTTAGTCCTTTTCCCTAACTTCCTCTTATTATTGTATATTTTTGTTGTTGTTGTTCATTTTAATACCTGGGCCAGACCCCCAATTAAAATCTTTCAAGTTGTCAAAGTCTCATTCAGCAAGCAGAATCTGTCAAGTTTCCTTCTATCTATAAAACTACTAACACTTTTACCTTGCATATATGGCTTTCCCTTTGTTTTCAAGTACAGACTTCTCTGGGAGAAAACAAGTCTATTAGAATCCTTGTTCCAGTAAACCCCAAGATGCTGTATTTCTATGATGTGGTGACACAATCGGGCCATGGTACATATTTTTTTTCAAAGGACCTTGGGTTTATTTGCAATAAAACTTTATTTTTTAAAGAAACTCAGGAAAGTCTAGATTCTGAATGAAAATAATTATTTTTACATATGATAAATTAAGGTATTGATAATAAAATAATTCCTTATAGAAACAATTATTTAAATACATACTACCACACAAAAGTGTAATACTTAAAAATAAATGCATGGTGACCATTAAATATATGTTGATCATAGGCAAAATTCCTTGAAGTTATGTATAGTAAGTAATCAGTCAATTGTTCATTTCTGATTTAATAGAATTGCCCTTGCTCTTAAGGTAGCTAACATTGTTACATAGATATTAAAAACCAGCAAATGAATAAACAAATGACTACATAAATAAGTAAAATTTGTAGTGAGCCAAATGGTCATAAACATAGGGATAAATATATAAATAAAAAAGAGAAGGAAATGTGAAGTTTCAAAAGTGCTGATCAGGGTAGATGGTATTTTACAATTTTAAATAGGTTGTTCCTTAAGATTCAGCACAGAACTAGAAAAAGTGAAGGAGAATCCATGAGGATATCTTTGAAAATAATGCCGCAGGCAGAAATATGAGCAAATTAAAAAATCCTAAAGTGGGATTAGGTGTTCAATGCCAGTGTATGTAAAGCAGAATGGCAAGAGAGAATAAGTAGGAGATGAATGAACCTATTCCTCTAGAATAGTGGGTTCTCAACCTGTGGGTCGCCAACAGCTAGCAGGGTCTCCTAAGATCATCAGAAAACATAGAGATTTACATTAAGATTCATAACAGTAGCAAATTACAGTTATGAAGTAGTGACAAAAATTATTTTATGATTGGGGATCACCACAACATGAGGGACTGTATTAAAAGGTCGCAGCATTTGGAAGGTTGAGAACCACTGCTCTAGAATGTAAACTCAAAATAATTTTTTTTTCTCCCCACTTAGGTGGGACACATTTGCTAACCTAGCTGGGATTGGATATTCCCCTTTTTCATATAGAAGGCCAGAGCCAGCTGGGGTTGAGTGTTTCTCTTTCCCAGGTCAATTGGGTGCTGATAATTTCCCCTAGGATAGGCTCTCTTTAGCTTGTTTCACTTGAGGGCAGGCCTTATTAAGAACAGAGCTCTGTGTTGTCATTCAAATGACTCCTCTTCCTCTCCTGTTGGAAGCAGGAGGGTATTTTTCTGGAAATTTACTGTGAGAACCTAGTGGAGCTCTTGGAGGCAAACCACAAAAAAGTGTGTGGTCCACCCCCAAGCCTCCATGACCCAGTCCTCCTGGAATTTTAACTCTCAGAATTACCTACACAAAGCCTCCAGGCATTAGTCCATTTCAATTCAGATTTTTCAAGCTGGCACTGGTCTTGGTAGCAGTTTTCACTTGTGAATTCGCTAAGTCCTGACCCTCTGTATTCACCTCTGAGTCCCTGCTATCTTGCATATAGTGGTTTGCTCCCCTTTTTATTACAGATCCAAGAAAAGTTGTTGATCTTTCATTATCTTTAGCTTTTTGCTTATTTTTTGGATACAGTGGTGACGACTTCCAAGCTCCTGCCAAGTGGAATTAGAAACCAAAATTCCAGTATTTTTCTTATTTTTTCAACTCTGTCTCATCATCACCCCCTTTATTTCTATTTTGGAGTGGGTCTTTTGGTTTAATTTGAATTTTCCTGGTTACTAATTAAGTTCACTATAATTCCATCTGATTATTGGTCAATTGAGTTTGTTTTTAATAAAGTTCAAGTTTCTTGTTGTTAGGGGTAGGGATATAATATTGGGGACTAGCTATTTGTTATAAGAAATAAAATTTTAAAAAATATTAATCATATTTTGTTAACCATGATTGTTCTGTTCTGATTAGAGAAAGCACATTCTCACCTGGCTGAGAGTTGTATGCCAGGGTACATGGGAGCTCACATCAGAAGGCAGTCCATCCTCCTGTGCCAAGAACTGCCTATCAATATGGAAAAATTTACAATCTAGTGTCTGCTTTCTACAGCCTCAATCCTGTAATCTGATCCTGGGTGTCTAGAGGTACCCAACTTCCTGCTACCCTCTCAAACCTCAACCTGTATGACTTGTAGCCTATAATGATTATCTCATGCCTGCTTTTCCATGCCTGTAATTCTTACTTCCCCAAGTAATCTTTGTCCTTCTACCCAATATAAGCAGCTGGCATATGGTGGGGTGCAGAGCAGATTTTTTTGTGGATGACCTGCTACTCTCCCATACTGCCGGCAGTATTGGAATAAATGCTCATATGTGATTCTGCTTAATTGGCTCAAGTAGTAAGAGGCATCCTGGTGCCCTTGGTTGTTGGTTACATTACCACATGTTCTATTGCATATGGTATGACTTTTCTTGAAAGTCATTTTTTATGTGTAACACAATGCTATATGCTTCAAATATATTCTCTCACTCTGAACCTTTCCTTTTCATACCTTCTTGGTGTCTTGATGAATATATCATAAAGATAGTCTCCTAGATTATTTTATAAGATGTTTGCTGCTTTGTTTTTTATATTTAGAAGCCTAAGTAATATTATTTTTCCAAATGGTTACACCTTTATCTCAGCATTATACACTGAAAAAAAAATTATATTCTCATTGATTTTCAAAGCCATCTCTTAAATATATGAAGTGTTGATATGTGTATGGGCCTATTTCTGAATGCTCTATTATTTTCTTATCTATCTAGTTTTCTCACAATATCACAGTGTATATCTAAATTTTGTATTGCTGCTGTTATAAATTGCCATAACCTAGTAGTTTAAAACAGCCAAACTTCGTTATTTTACAATTATGTAGGTTACCAGAGTGATACTAGTCAAACTGGGTTAAACCAAAATATTGGTAAACCCACCTTCCTTTCTGGGTTTTCTAGAAGATAATATTTTTTTCTTGCTTAAGTAATTTGTTGGCAAAATTTGTTTTGTGTGTGTTTATAGAACAGAGAGCTATTCTCAATTTCTAGATGCTACCTGTATTTCTTGGTTACATCTTCAAAGCCAACATTGGTGGATCAAGTCTCTCTGATTTTGAATCTTTTCTTCCTTTGCTTTTATCATTGCATCTCTCTAACTCTTCTGCCTTTCTCTTCCATTTTTATGGATTTGTGATTAGATTGAGTCTACCCAGATAATCCAGGATAACCTTCCTATTTTAAGATTCCTAATGTTAATTACTACTTCAATATACCAAGTACAGTAACAATCTCAATTCTTGGGAATTAAGAGCATGGAGATCTTCAGGAAACCATTATTCTGCCTATCATATTATCAGAATAATATTATAATAAATCTAGAAATCTTATAGGATCAATTCTTCCACTTCTTCCCCCCATCAGGATATTTTTGTTCTTAAATTTTAGAATAAGCTTATTTCATTTCACAAAATATGATGTTGATATTTTGATTTGGGTTATATTAAATCTATGGATCATTTTCAGGAGAATTGGTATTTTATACTATTGAGACATAGTAATAAACACTGTGTTTTCCTCACAATTATTTATGCCTTTTCTAGGTTTTTAAATGTAATTTATCTGAACAAAGTTTTAGTTTCTCTTAGAGATCCTGTTATTTAGATTTATTCCAAAGGATTTTGTACCTTCTTATTCTAATGTACAAGGCATTTAAAATAAATTTCAGTTTTAATAATTTGACTTCACACTGGAGATATGTAAAAACTTTCATTAAAAAAAAATCATTGTCATTTCAGTTGAAAAACTCTCTCTTCATGGTCCATTTACATATAGTTTTGGCTAACTCCTGTATGAGCACATTAATGCTTTCAGTATTAAGTTAGTGTCATGATGTCATTTTCTTGGATGAATATTAACCAAACTTTATCTTTAGTTTCTTAAAATAAAGAATACAATATCTTCAGGGTGGCTTCATGAACAGGTTTATGTACTAAAACAATATCATTCAAGGGCTATAATTTAACAATTTAAATGATAAATAAGGGTGTCAATAATAAAAATTATGACATCGTTGCCACTGTTCTTACCCCAATGTTGATAGTAATGCAATAATTACCATCCTTTTAATACCCCTGCCTCCAGCCATTAAACTTCTTTCTAAAACAACTAACTTATCTTTCCAAAATATTGGCACTCTTTATTCAAATGTTTTCTTAATTTTCCTGGCAAATTTACAATACAACCTAATGTCTTAATTTTTTTATTTAAGATTTAAAAATATATAGCTTTAAACAATTCTCTCACTTTTCTTTTACCAATTTTCTCTTGCCCAGAGATTGCCTCATGAGACATAATTGTCACTAAGTAATCCTATAATAATAACCCCTGATTAATGCTGTACCTATATGTCTTTTTCATGTTTTTTACTTTAGCTAGAATAATTTTACCTTAGTTATCAAAATCACAAAAAAATCTTCAATGCCTTATCAAGTGTGATATCTTTTTAAAGCTTTTACTCACCTCTATAGTCAGAACTAAGCTATCCCCCTTTTGTGTTTCCTATAAACCTAATTTTTGCTTTAGTTTATTAGGAATGGCAAACTTACTGAGACCAAGATTGTTTGGGATTCAACTTTTTTTATTATCTGGACCTAGTAAGAATGCCTTTTGTATAGTAAGCATTCATTGCTTATTTTAAAATAAATAATACATTATTTTTTATAAAATGCATTCATTTTTAAATATATTTGTTATGTTTATATGAATTCAAGAAAGTGAAATGTCTTTCATATGTTAGTGTGCATAGTTATCATATATAAACTAGACATAGATCTATTTCTGTTACTGTCAATGAAACAACCTGTGTCTTATATTCTCTGTTTTCTGAAGTTGAATTCTGTTAGATTTTAGAGAATAAAGAGATTTGGAATCTGCCAGTTCTGGAAACTCTATAACCATTTCTCTTAAAAAAATATGTCTAAGGTTTAGTTGAAGTAATCTTTCCTCCAGGCCAAAAAAAGTACACTGATACAGTTTGAAGGAGTTATGGATAAAGAGAAGTATAGCCATTCTAAATGAAATATTAGATGAAGAGTCCTAAATATAAATGTTTCCAAAAACTTTAAAGAGTTCTTTTCCCCTATGTTATGTAAATGCAAAGCACATCCCAGTGTGTCATCTTTTCAAAGTGAAATGAATGCATATCTGAGATACAGCTCTGTGCTAAAAAGGGATAAAATAAATTCTATGGAATCCAAGAGGAGTACAGATCCTACATGTCAGAGATGAATTAGAAAGATAGTTGAATACCTAAAGTCTTTTATAACTTTATATACTTTGCTTTCAAACACAGGGTTCTTGTCATGAGAATACTAGTACTTCTAATATTATCTTTAACAAAAACGTATTCTGAACAGCTGCATGAGTAAGAAAGATTCACATATTAAATAGTATCTCCAAATATAGAAATGTAGAGAAGTTAAAAAAAAAACTACAGTAAGTTAGGTAACATGTTTGGCATAACCTGGTCATGTTGCTTAAGTGACTATTGTTAATTTTACTGAAGAATAGTTAATGTCAGATTAAATTTTATGCTTTCTTCTCCCACTCCCTTTGGAATATTTTTGTCATGATGATGTTTGCTTGTTCGATAAATGTTAGAATAGGGTCTATTTTTTCTTAAATTGAGAAATATTTATAGAAAATTCTATGCTTTTAAAATCAGGTTTTATCTGATTTATTATATTCATTCAAAAGATAATATATTGAATGCATATCTTGTATCAGGTACTATTTTAAGTCTTGGGATGTATCAGTGAATGAAACAAAACAGCAAACTAAATCTTATTACTTGGAGTCTACAGTTTAGAAAGGAATCATAGATGCAAATTAATAAATATAATAAGTAGTTAAAATATATTGTATGTTCAAAGGAGATAACTGCTGTGGAAAAAAAAAGGAAGAAAAAAAGTAGACCAGGTTAACAGAGATAGTGGATATTAAGAGAGTAATTGGGTAGGTAACATTCAGAATTCCAGATAGGCATTGATAAGATCGATTTTGAGCAAAGACGTCAAGGATGCAATGAGTTGGTCCTGTGGATTTATGGCATACATAAAATATAACCCAATTATTTTATAATTTAATTATTTTTTTTCTAAAGAAACACATAATATTAAATAGTAAGATAAAGTTGTATAGAATGAAAATTTCAGTATCACAAAGCTGATTCATTAAAAAAAATTCAATGACAAAGTACAAAAAAAGACATATTTTTTTAATTACGTTAAGTTTCTAAATATCAACTATTCAAAAAGTTTTTATTTCTCAAATACTCAGGTTATTTTTAAAAGATTTATTTTAAAGGCAGACGTATGAGGATGTGATCGAGACATTGATGGATGTTTTAATCTAGAAAGCAGGTTTTCCAGTCATGTTTACTTCTTGCCAATTATCAGTAGTAGCTTTGCTTTCATCCTCAGTTCATTGCTTTAGTGTGAAAAGAGAACCAACAATGTGTTCTGCTGCTTGCAGACACTGCATGACCCAAGAATTGTTGTCTGTGAGAAAGTGACAATGGTACCACCTGTAACAGGAATGATTAATTGCTGTGAGGGATGAGTGACCGTATTTTTTAGAATGTTAAACTTTGAGATTAAATTTTAAGACAGATGAAAAAGACATTGAGTTATAATAACCACTTTCTATTTTGTCCAACAACGTTTTTTATAATTCACCACTTCTGCATTTTACCGTTCACGCCCACAAATTCATTTTGTATTTGCTAATATAGAGCAAAAGCAATTCTTCTTCATCTAATGCTTTGTTAGTGCCAGGCCTATATTCAATATTTCTTTCCTTGCTAGTTTTCAGATCAATATTCTTAATATTCACATGCACTATACAGACTTTATAATAATTGATTATGATTTAAGTTAGTGGCATCTGTTTCATTTTAATCACAATTTCCTAGAGAAATTATAATGTTTTTAGAGTGCTATGCAGGTGCTCAATTCTATCTCCCTTTCATATTTCTCATCTTAGTTTTTTTTTCCCTTCTTGAGATAAATTTGTTTATAATTTAACTAGAGGCCCAGTGCACAAAATTCATGCATGGCGGGGGTTGCGGGGGGTTTCTCCCCCAGCCTTTACCCTCTCAAAATCCAGGACTCCTCATGGGATGTCCAACTGCTGGCTCCTATTGCTAATCTGCCTGCCTGATCACCCTTAACCATTCGCTGACTGCCTGATTGCCCCTAACTGCCTCTGCCTGAGCCCTGCTGTCATGGCTTCATCAGGAAGGACATCTAGAAGGTCATTCGGCTGTCCAGTCTAATTAGCATATTATGCTTTTATTAGTATAGATAAGAAACAAAAATATATAACACAAATAATTCCTTAGTGAAAATTTATTGAAGTCAATCCAATGTCTGAGAAGGTTGTGGTTGGCTCAATTGCAAGCTTCTTTTGAAAAATAAATAAATATTGATATTTCTATTTTCTTATTATTCTAGCTCACCTTTTAGCAATAGCAACAATACT